>CM056960.1:19506314-19526397 GCA_029856935.1 Cyclocarya paliurus | reverse complement strand
GTGTGGGATGGGGACAATTTCTACGAATCAGGGTGGAGATCCAGTTGCACAAAGCTTTTGCTCGGGGGAGATTAGTTAAGGTGAATGGAAAGCAATTTTGGGCAACACTGAGGTATGAAAAACTGCCTCGCATTTGTTTCAATTGTGGCTAGATTTTACATGATGAGGGAGGGTTTAGTAAGGGTTCAGGTAAGAGTGAGGAGAGGGGGAATGTAGCACACAATTTGGTTCATGGTTGAGGGTAGAGGTTGGGCAAAAAGGAAAATATAATGGCTATGGGAACAGATTCGGGAGTGAGGGGAGGGAAAAAATCAGGGAGAAGGATAAGGGGAATGAAAAGAAAAAGAGGGGTGGGATCCATGAGTGAGGGAATGACTACTCAGGACAATCCAATGCTGGTAGCAGAGAAGGAGAGTACATCAAAAGAAGGAGATGTGTTGATCTGGGGACCAAAATGGCTAAGGTTGAAAAAGAATGGGATGGTGGAATTGAGTGAGGATTTTGGCCAGCTGTTATTGTTTGATAATCAGGTGGGAGGGGGAGTGATTGAGATTATTAACAATGAAGAGGAAAGTGTAGAGTCTGTTGAGAGGAAAAATAGTAGTTGGAAGCGGAGGGCTAGAGACAAAGGTAAGCCATGTAATCCTTTGAATCTAGTAAGTCTTAAAAAAAAGGGGAGGGAGTAAGAGCATAATGAAGGGGTGAGGAAGAAGCTGAAATTATGGGATGAAGAGCACATTGAGTGCAGATTGGCAGAGGCTATTGAGTAGCCCTACCAGGAATTATGAAAATATTCAGTTGGAACTGCCGGGGGCTTAGGAACCCCCAGACAGTTTAGTTTCTTTGCTTAATGGCAAAGGAAAAGTGTCCCTAGATTGTCTTTTTTATAGAGACAAGAATGCGTAATGAAAAAGTTGCAGGAATTAAAAGAAAATTGGGTATGGATGGTTGTGTGGTTGTTGAACCGAGGGGAATGAGTGGTGGATTAATGATTCTATGGAAATTGGAAGATCAGGTTGAGTGCTGAATTATTCCAATGGCATATCAACTTGTGGGTGAAGGGGAGTAGGGGAAGGGGATTGGTTGTTGACTGGTTTTATGGGAACCCCGAAGCTAGTATAAGGGAGAAATCTTGAGATCTTCTTAAGAGTTAAAACCCCAAGAGGGGATTGTGTGGTGTATGGTGGGAGATTTTAATGAAATAAACTGCTTAAGGTGAAAAGGTGGGAGGAAGGGAAAGAAGTGAGGGGCAGATGTCACAATTTAGAGAGGCTCTGGAATGGTCTAGGTTGTATGACATGGATTGAATAGGGAACAAGTTCCCATGGTCTAATCGGCATGAGGATCATACCTTTATTAAAGAACGACTTGACCGTGGTGTGGCTAATCAAAGGTGGATGAGCAGGTTTATGGAAAGAAGGGTAGAGGTACTTGGAACACAGGTTTATGACCACAAGGCCTTGTTTCTATCTGTGGGAGGGAAGGTTGGGGGCTTCAACAGAGAAGAAATTTTAAGTATGAGATGAGTTGGGGCGTGGAGGAGGAGTGCAATAAGATTGTAATGTAGGAATGGGGGAAAGTTAATAATGAAAGGAAGCCTTTAAAAAAAATTCAAAATTTGTTAACAGGATGTAGAAGGGCTTTAAACAGATGGTGTAAGAGTTCAATAAGGGCCAAAGAAGGGCTATTAAAGAAAAAAACTGAGAGGTTAAATCTTTTGGAAGAAGATGAAAAGCCCGAGAGAATGGGTGAGATAAAAAGGTTGAGAGCAGAGCTAGGATTCTTGTTGGAACAAGAGGACCTGAGATGGAAGCAGAGGGCTAAGAAACAATGGCTAGCACAGGGTGATAAGAATACTCAATTATTTCATGCATGTGCTAGTCAAAGAAAAAAAGAAAAAAACCATAAAATCCATCATGGATGAAGGAGGAAGGGTGGTGGAGCCTGGATTGATGTAGCGTGTGCTTTCTGGAATTACTTTAGGAAGATTTACACATCTTCAAATCTTTCATCTGAGGACATTGGGAACTGTGTGCAGCATACTTGTTTCAAAATTCATGAAGGCATGAGGAGGGGTTTAGAGAGACTATTTACTGTGGGAGAAATGGAACTGGCCTTAAAGCATATGTCTCCTCTAAAGCCCCCGGGGTCAATGGTTTTGGGGCTAGTTGTTATCAAAACCATTGGGAAACAGTTAAAGATGAGACTTGTAAAGCAATGTTAGAAGTGTTGAATGGGGAGAAATTATCATGTGGTTAAACCATACTTTAATTGCATTGATTCCCAAGGTGAAAAACCCTACCTCAGTGAAGGAGTTCAAGTCAATTAGCCTTTGTAATGTGCTATACAAGCTCATTGCAAAGGTTCTAGCAAATAGAATAAAGAAAGTCCTACCTGTAGTGATTTTCCAAAACCAAAATGCATATATCTCGGGGATGTTAATAACAGATAACATAATGGTGGCGTATGAAATGCTACATTCAATGAAGTTGAGGAAGGGGGGAGATGATGGGAGTATGGCTGACAAATTGGACATGCCAAAGGCCTACGATAGGGTTGAGTGGCCTTTCCTGAGGGCAATGCTGTTAAAACTGGGATTTGGGGACAAAATAACAAGTTTGCTCATGAAATGTGTGGAAACTGTTAACTTTTCAGTACTGGTAAATGGAAAACTGGGAGAACCATAAGGCCAACTAGAGGAATAAGGCAAGAGGGCCCCCTGTCCCCTTACCTATTCATCATCTGTGCAGAAGGTCTTAGCCAAATGTTTCATACAGCTGAGAGGCAGGGGGACATTAGGGAAAGTGCTGTTTGTAGAGGTGGATTGAGGGTGAATCGCCTACTTTTTGCTAACGACTGTGTGTTATTTTGCAAGTCAAAAGTAGAAGAATGTAGGAGAGTTATGAAATTTTAAAAATCTATGAATCTGCTTCTGGCCAAGCATTAAATAAGGAAAAAACTTCTATAATGTTCAACAAAAACAAAAAGTGATGTAAGAAGGAGAGTCAATTTTGAAGCAGGTGTTATGATGTGTGATAGCTATGAAAGATACTTAGGCCTACCTGCTGTTGTGGGGAGATCTAAGTATAATGCTTTTCGAAGCATAAAAGAAAGGATATGGCAGAAAGGTCAAAACTGGAAGACCATTTTTCTATCGAAAGCTCGGAAGGAGGTGATGATTATAGCCGTATTGTAAGCTATACCAACATACACAATGGGTGTTTTTCTGTTGCCCAAAAGGTTATGCACCGAGATTGAGGGTCTTTTCTCAAGATTTTGGTGGAGCCAAGTTCAGAATGAGAAAGGTATTCACTGGAGAAAAATGGAGTGAAATGGGAAGGCCAAAAATGAAGGGAGGATGGGGTTCAGATCTTTAATAAGTTTTAATATGGAAATGCTTGCCAAACAGGGATGGAGGTTACTAAAAGATCCTCAATCCTTAGTTGCTAGAATTTACAAGGAAAAATACTATAAGCATTCAAAGGTCTTGGAGGCAATACTTGGCATATCCCTTTCTCTAATATGGAGAAGTGTATGGACAACAATGGAGGTGATAAGGGAGGGGCAATATGGAGGGTGGGGAATGGTAAGGATATCAAGATTTGGAGACAAAATGGTTGCCTACAAAAACTACTCACTGTGTTCAGTCTCCTGTATCAATGTTGCATGCTGAGGCAAAAGTTTGTGAATTAATAGATGGGGAAAGTAGATGTTGGAAGGTGGACTTAGTAAATGGTGTGCTGTTAAGGGAGGAAGTTGAAATTGTGAGATCAATCCCTGTCAGTCAATGGGGCATAGCAAATAAACTTGTGTGGGGTTAAACAAAGAATGGGAAGTACTCGGTGAGAAGTGCTTACTAGGGCTGAGCAAAAATCCGAAAATCCGACTTCGAATCCGACTCCGCTCCGGCTCTGCTCCGGTTTCGCTCCGACTCCGATAAGTCGGAGTCGGAGTCGGAGTTTTTTTTCGCTTGGAAGTCGGAGTCGGAGTCGGAGTCGGAATCAGAGTTGTTGATGAACCGACTCCGGCTCCGCTCCGATCCGACTCCGACACTCCGCCTCCGACTCCGACTCCGCCTCCGACTCCGACTCCGCCTCCGACTCCGACTTGGCCCTCTGACTCCGACTCCGCCTCCGCCTCCGATTTTATACATATTTTATAAAAATATATGTATTTTTCTATATATTAATCATTTACATTTTATACAACTATATCTTATATAATTAGTTAAAATCAATAATATACTAGTTAAATAATATATTTATACTATAATATATATAGATTAAAACTAATAATAGTTTAGTATATGACTATATGTAAACATCATACTATTTCAAATTTACAATATTACTACCATGTAACACTAAAATTCTAAAGTACTAATGTATAAATATAATAACATGTAATACTAATGGATAAACACTAATCTATAAATTTATAATAACATATAATACTAATGTATAATAACTAAAGTAGATATATCATATATATATATATATATATATATATATATTTTTTTTTTTTGAATCTTCATATATATATATATATATAAAATAGATTCATAGTAATTAATACTACTACACGGTGCCGTTTCTATTTGTTAATAACTTAATTGTTTAGGAATTAGGCCCTTTAGAGTTCCCAAGTTCCCCTCTCCCCCATTTCGTTATCTTCATTTTTTCAGATTCTTCAGTCTATATAGTGATATAGACTATAGTATTAGAGTGAGTATTAGTATAACTAATTACATTTATGGCCTAATGGCCCAATACTAATACTATTAGTAATCCACTTTAAGTCTATATATAAATTACTATATAAATCACTATAGTATTAGTTATACTAATACTCACTCTAATACTATAGTCTATATCACTATATGAGACTATTAACTATAGTGATATAGTATATTATATAGTTATACTTAATCACTATAACTTATATCTATACTAAATCACTATAATATAGTATAACTAATATAACATATAACAACTAATATAACTATTAGTATAACTAATATAACTAATACTATAAATATTAGTATAACTAACATCACTATTATTATAACTAATACTAATATAGACTATATAGTTATACTAATCACTATAACTTATAGTCTTATACTAATATATAATATAGTTATAATAAATCACTATAATATAGTATAACTAATATAACAACTAATATAACTATTAGTATAACTAATATCACTATTAGTATAACTAATACTAATATAGACTATATTAGTATTACTATATACTAATACTATTAGTGTATTACTAATATAATAATATTTATATTTATTTAGATTAATATATATAAAGTATAAGAGATTAGAAAATTAATATATATATATAAAATAGGCCATAATGCCTAATGGTGTGGATTACTAATAGTATTAATAATATTCATATATATTAATATATATCATAGATCCATAGTTACTAATACTAATATAGACTACATTAGTATTACTATATACTAATACTATTAGTGTATTACTAATATAATAATATTTATATTTATTTAGATTAATAAATATAAAGTATAAGAAATTAGAGAATTAATATATATATAAAATAGGCCATGTGGATTACTAATAGTATTAATAATATTCATATTAATATATATCATAGATCCATAGTTAATAGTATACTATATAAATATCATAGAATAATATATTATATATAATATATAAGTTAAATCTCTAATCTAATAGTATAATATACTTTAATCTTTACTCTTAATCTTTTACTCTTTACTTTAATCTTTACTTTTTAGGGTTTCCCATTGTCCCGAGTCCCAATCGCCCCCCCTTCTTCCCCCCGGCATTTCTCCTCTGCACTCTGCAGTCACGCAGTGTGCCCACTGCACACCGTTTCTTCTTCTCCGAGTCTGAATCTTTGGGTCATTTCTTCTCACGCTCAGTGGCTCACGGCAGACCACACCGAATCTCGGGTCCTTTCTTCTCAGTCTCGTCTCTCATGCAGCCACGCTCGACCAAACAGCCCCTCTCGGCTCTCGCATCGTCGCACGCTCACGCAGCTTCCAGCCACACAGCCCCTCTCGCACCGTCGCATGCTCACGCAGCCACACAGGCCCTCTCGCACCGTCGCATGCTCAGCCCTTCTCGCACCGTCGCACGCTCAAGCAGCCACACAGCCCCTCTCGCAAATCGCACCATCGCATGCAGCCACACAGCGCCAAAATCCGAATCTGCTCCGGCTCCGCTCCGACAAGTCGGAGTCGGAGTAGGAGCGGAGTCTATAGTCCTCGGAGTCGGAGTCGGAGGTCGGATTCGACCTCCGACAAAGTCGGAGTCGGAGTCGGAGGGCCCAACCTCCGACTCCGAACAGGTCGGTCGTGCTCAGCCCTAGTGCTTACCATATGATCCACCAAAGGTTGTTGAAAACAGGTGATGAACCTTCTGATTTCGAGAATAAAGATGAGGTATGGTCAAGTGTTTGGAGCATGAATGTACCAGCTGCCACAAAGCTTTTTGTATGGAGAGCAGTTAGTGACTTATTACCTACAAAGAAAAATCCATGGAAGAAAAAGAGTGTAGAGGACCCCTGGTGTCCAATATGCAATATAAATGAGGAAACAATATCTCATGTATTGTGGTATTGCCCTGCAACAGTTGATGTATGGGGGGATACTGAGTCCTATTAGTAAATGACCTACTGGTGAGTGTGATTTTGTATAGAAGTGGTTGGACCTGTGCAGAGGTAAAGACCAGAAAAATATTGAAATGGTAGCTGTAATAATGAGGGGTATATGGTATAGAGAAACAAATATGTGTTTGAGAAGAAGTTTTGGGGGCTTGGAAATATAGTACAGAAAGCAATTACAAGGTTGGAGGATTTTTATTCTGCTAATGGAAAAAAAGCTGTTTTGAATAAGGGGGAGGATAGGGGAAGAGAGAAATGCCACCGGAGATGCCCAGTTAGTGTAGCTTTCAAAGCCAATTTCGATGGAGCACTTGATAAGAGCCTCTCGAAGATGGGAATGGGTGTGGTAATTAGAGATAGGTAGGGGGAGGTAGTGGCTGCTATGTGTGCTTCAAGAAAGGACACTCAAATCTCCTTTGTGGTAGAGGGTATGGCTCTTTGGAGAGCCATGGTTTTCTTTTGGGAGTTTGGTATTGTGGATGTGGTTTTTGAAGGAGATGCAAATGAATTGATTGAGGCCGTGATGTCTGATGAAGAGGAGGATTCTAGATGGGGTCAGATTGTTGAAGACATTAGGCAATTGAGGAGTTAGCACAACAATTGGAAGGTGTCTTTCAGTCATAGGAAAAGCAATGTAGTGGCTCATAATTTAACAAAAATAGCTCTCTTGAATGATGAGGAACAAGTCAGAATGGACGGTATACCAAACTCTATACGACTGTATATTGTAAATGATAAATTTTGTAAAGATTTACAGTGAATGAAAGTTGAGGAAAGATTCCAAAAAAAAAAAAAATTCTCTTGTAGAATCGGTTTTTATGTGATGTTTTTGTTATCAATATTTATGTATATGTATTAAATTTCTTGATTGAAATAATACATAGAGTAAATGAGTAATGCAACTCGGACACCTTTGAAAAAAAGTGAGGCTTATAATAAAAAAAATAAAATTTTTCATTCTAGATTTTATCACATTTTTTAAATGAATGGACGAGATTTTGACTGTATAAATCATTTTTCCTTCAAAAGCAGAGAGAATTTAAGTTATTATCTGTACAGAAAATTCTGGGCGCCATCGTCGTTGCAAGCAGACTGGGTTGTCTATCTATAGCCACCGTCCAAATTCATGTTCCATTTTTTTTTTTTCTTCTCTTGTTAGGTTGGCTCATTAATGATCACCTAGAGGAAAACTAAGATTTTGTCAGCATGTCAACCTGGGATCCGGCTTCGTCATATATCTCGAGAAAATTCAAGACATTTTGGGTAATGTACGTGATCGTTGAGATCAAGATCGTACTTTTCCACGTTATTTTCTATTCGATATTTGGTCTGATCCTATTGATCACGTTTAAGACATGTATAGGGCATTGGTACATATAATGGACGGAGTATGTTCAGTAATGGGTCTCCTGAATTATTGCCATTCATATTTGACTTCTTGATATATTCCAAATATTACAATTCAACAAGTATGTACGACATGAAGATGATGAGGAACGTGGCTTTTCATTGGTTGGAGGCTTTTATTATTATTATTACTTTATAATTTTCTTTATATCATTTGTAAGGACTTGTTCTTCTTATATTTGAATTTATATCTAAACGACATCACCATATATGTTTGTTTGTATAAATTGCATCTCAATATATTATACTAACTTCATATTAATGATGCAATCATGCAATAATTGAGTTTAATTAGCTGAGGAATTTTAACGTACGGGATTATATGAAACCAAAATGCTTTAGCCGCAAAGATATTCTATAAAAATAAACTCACAAACTAACGTGATTTGATATGGTGCATTAGATTGTAAATCTAATTTTATTGTAAAGCAGATCTAACATATCATATGAAATCATGTGATCAATTTATAAATTTACTTTTGTAGAATTTCTTTGTCACTAATAATTCTTGAAGGGTATGAAATCTGGACTATATTTATATCTATATATATATAGATCATTGAGGGAAATTTAATTTGCATGTTCAACGGTATTCGTTGGGATTTTCTTTCTAAATTCATAAACTTGTTGGCATGCATTCTAGATGGTGTGGGAGACAATAATATTCGAGCTTTGTGATCAATACTTTATATTTCTTTAGTGTCAGTTCACAACCACTTCACCGGACAGCCTTTGCAAATCAAATAATAATTAACACATGGAATGAATTAATACATGATCATGGCCGTACTTTTTCTAATTTATACTCCCTCTTTTTCACATCTACAAATAAAATTGGTCTACAGAACTTCCTTCACAAAAACACAGCAAAAAAGGAGAGAAAAGAACAGAATCAGAAGCCCCAAAAAGAGATTAATGCCTTTACATTTTGTGGTTAAAGAAGAATATTTGTCTTGTTAATTTATACTCTACGTCGAATGAGTCCATACACAATCACTAGAGCCATGATGAGGGAATGATCCATTTGAGGCTCCACCACCAAAGTTAAAACATCATCTCCCAACAATACTCCTGAAGATGACCGCTTTGGTTTTGCCTGCACAAAGAACAACCAAACTATTATCATTTTGTAATATCCAAGAAAAGAAACCTCTAAATATATATATATATAATATATATATATATAAATTATATATTTATATACACACACACACACAACACACTAACCTCTGCAACAATATCTCCATCAGCATTTACAATTCTGAATGCTGCTTTGCCTGCCAATCTAACAATCCAGTATTTATCATATCCCACGGTAACCTGACAAGCTAAATCTCCCATAAGCATGGATTTGTAGCATTTTTTAACTCGAAACCATGGCTTGATCTCTTCGTTTACACAAGAACCATGACTTCTGCATCTATAGCCCTCCCAACCACCAAAAGCTAATAATTTCTGCAAAATAATATTCACAAACCCAGAAAAAACCGAAGTTAGTTAGTTCATGCCAATGTAGATTTCCAAGGTAACAGACCAGAAAAAGAAATTAACGAGCTACCATACCTTTCTTCTTATAGTAGAAAGAACTTTGCCTCGGAGATCCATGAGATGAACTTCACTGCTACCTTTCTTTTCATAGTTGTCAACACGATAAACAATATCACCAGTTGTATTGTAAACAGTGCAACCATTTGTCTGATACACCAGAGATTTCATCCATAGAGTAAATGTTTCTCTCTTTGAGGTCATGTAGGGAGAAGAAGAGCTGCTGGGTTGATCTTGAGGATACACTTTAGCCATTTAGAAGGAATAAGAGAGTTTGGAAAGGTTTGTTGTACTGGTACTGCTGAAGCCTGGCTGATCAGGAGATGATCAACTTATATATATATATATATATATATATATATATTGATATTTTGTGGCAGACAGCTTGAGGCTGCATGCGTATATTATATTCTTTTACAACTTGACCATATATATTGGAACACATAGATTAAGCCAAACAATTAGGATAGAATTAAAGCCTCTGGATTAGGTTTTTATTAAATTATTATTCTAATAATTATCTAATTTTTTTTAGAAATCTAATTAATTATCTAATTGGTTTCATTAATTAGCGCCTTGATTTGCCTATTTGGGTGACATGCATGCGTACTTTAGCTGTTCAATTAATTTGTCTGGCTCTCCAGCATGAATCATGATTAAAGTTCCCCATAGATCATAATCTGAGATGGCAAGAAGTGATTGGTTACCAAATGTAGAGAACTGGGTCAACTGGAGAGCAGTTTTTCAGCAGTGATCAACACACGTTTTGGGCATGTCTCTTTAGCTCTAGGTACTTTCCTTTTATATTACAAAGAGCCACCCTCTTGTATTATTTTTTATTTTTCCTCAGCCACCCTCTAACACATCCCAAAAAAAAGACTAACATAAAATAAAAAAAGTACATGTTACATTTTCTAATGTGCTCTTTTTCGTACCCTTTTGTGAATAATGGTATTAGACGTTTTGCGACCTGAAGGACAAGGAAAACGCCTAATATTTAAGCCATCTGAAGCTTGATATAATATTATAATTAAAACGCATTGCCGATGTCATGCATAAAAGGGGCACGCAATATTCCTTTGCCTGTTTAGTTTTTTTTGATAAATAAGTACTTGTGTTTTTTTTTTTTTAAGAAGAGGACGGTATCTAAATTTTATTGATAGTCCTCATTTATAACGGAGGAAAACCATAGTTACATCAAGATACTTGAGGAATACATTATCAACAAAAAACCAAACCTGATAGTACTAATTCATCTAATTACATAACAAAATACCAATGACTCCAACCCTAGACAAAAACAAATAAATCCTGCAAACAAAGACATAAGAAAATTATAAGAATTAGAGAAACAAATAAAACCAGGAAACCTCATTACGATATCCGCAAATAAGAGATGCCAATTCTATCCAGGCGAAAAAGACCTCTAAGACTACTAGGCAGCAAATGTTCACCAGACCATTCCATAATGAAACTACCCATCCCCTTTTGGCAAGAAAATTAGTCACAACATTGCATTCCCGAAAAACATGTCTCATTTTATGCTCCATGCAATTCAAATAAACATGTAGTTCATCCCAAAAGTCTTCTAAATACCAAATATTATATTCACCATTGATGATCCAGTTAACTAGGATTTGAGAATTAGGTTAGGTTTGGTAACTAAGTTCAAAAACAAAATTTTTATCTCATTATTACAATTTTTCTAAATTTCATATAATATGATAAACAATTCAACTTTTTCAAATTTCAATTTAACTTTTTCAAATTTTAAAACATAATAATAATTAAAAAAATATAATATTTTAAACTTTCATTTAAAATAAAAAAAATGTCATCTCACTCCCCAAACATAACCTTAGTCTCAATCTCAACCTGAAGAAAACCCAAGTGATAACATCTACGAATACATTCCAACAAACTTCTCATTTTAGAAAATTTTTAGAACTCGGGCCCAAATCCATAGAATAAGCAGCAATTAATTTGCCACAAACATCACAAATGACCCCCCCAGCTCTTGATGGTCCCGAATTACCAAAACTACTGTCATCCGTGTTAAGTTTCACACAATCCTGGGACGACCTAATCCACCTCACCACATGAACCTTCTTGGATCTAGGTTCCAGATTGGGATTTCCAATCTTTGTAAAATAGCGACATCCTTGAACGATATGGTAAAAACTTTCATGACCAAATTCATGATACAACAAAGCTATAACTTAATAACCTGCCAAACCGCCTCAACCGTGTCCATCTTATCCTCATGCCAAGCCTTAACCGCCTATCCCAAAGCTTCCAAGATACAATAGACGGAAAATACAAAAAAATGCACTTGGAAGATTTACTCGCCCGACGAAACCAAAAATTAGTTTGGTCTTGCTAGGTTGAAAAACACCCATATGCACTCCTATCTGAGTCGCAGCTAACCTCTAAATACGTTTGGCAAACTCACCATTACAAAGCACATAGTTTAAGTCCTCCATGTCACCCCTCATACAACAATTACATTTAGAGACTATAGGGATACCAATACTTTTAATCCTATCATCAACATTCAAACAATTATTAATCGCCTTCCACATCATGATAGATTTTTTTTTTGGAAGGTGGGAATGCCAAATCCACTGAGACAAAGTAAAAGGAGGGGCTCGAACCCATACACAATCCCAATCTCTTTTTGTATTAAAATTTCCACCATTATCTTTCACCCTAATAAAAACATCTTGTCCCTCTTTCCTTGTAGCCAGGAACTGATACAGGTTAGAAGCCTTCTGGTAACCTACTAGCTACTCCAATAGCAGAATATTCCAACTATTTTCAATACGAAAATCTTTTATTTTGAGCAAAGGATTCTCAATCACGGAAAAAGACCATTTAAAGGGCCTCCTTCCTCCCAATTATCATACCAGAAAGAAATATTATCCTCTTTACAATCCATTTATAACCATTTATCCGGAATGCTGCAAATAATAGACTTTCAAAAAGGGTCCTCTTATTAGGCACTAAAAAGGATAAATGATTGCCCTTAACATACTTGCCTTTAAAAAAATCCGCCCATAAAAACTGACCCTGCATGAGACGCCAAGTAAATTTCATATGTAAGGCTCTTTGGATATCCCCAAAATCCCGACTACCCAAACTACCTTCATCAGCCGGCCTACAAACTTGCTTCCAAGAAACTCACTTCCTCTTACCTTTACCATCAGATTCACCCCAAAAGAAAGAATTAAGAATCTTATTCAACGCCATGAGAACAACCCTAGAAACATGTAACACACACAGCAAGAAGATGAACAGTCATACTAGATAAAACATGGCACAGGAGAATAGTTCGCCCATCTGTCAAAAGCATTTTCATCGTCCACCCCGTAATTTTTTATTAACTTTCCCAAACAAATCACCAAAATGGCTAGCCTTAAGTCTACCCACCACTATAGGCACACCCAGATATTTAAAAAGAAAATACCCTTAAGAAAAACCAGTAATCTGAAGAAGAGAAAGCTTCCTAGAGATAAGAATTTTAGTAGAAAAGTATATGACACTTTATCTTTATTAAGAACTTAACCTGTCCAATCTTCATAAAGTTTCAAAACCTTCATCAAATTTTTCAAAGACCTTTTACTACCATTTACAAAAATAACAATATCATTAGCGTACATAAGGTGAGAAATGAGGAGAGTACCTCTCGCTTGAGAAAGCTGACTAATTTTTTCATTTTCAAAATTTTGTTTGAGAAGACGAGAGAGCACTCCTGCATAATAATGAACAAATAAGGAGAAAGAGGATCGCCTTGTCGCAAACCATGTTTACCCTTAAAGAACCCCAAGAAGGTACCATTCATCATGATAGAATACCAGGGTGAGGAAATACATAATTTAATAAGATCACAAACCTGAGAAGAAAACCCAAAATTGGCCAAGACTTGTAATAAAAAATTTTAATCCACTCTATCATAAGCTTTAAACATATTAAGTTTCACTAGAACATTTCCCTATTAGATCTTTTGTTAATAAAAGAAACCATCTCCAGGTGAAACTGATATTCTCAAATATACTATGACCTAAAAAAAGGCACATTGTTCTTGAGAGATCATCTTTGAAAGCAAGTGTGTCATATACGATCCACTATAATTTTTGCACAAATCTTATAAATGTCTAAACATAGGCTAATGAGCCTAAATTTATCAAAACTAGAAGGCTTATCCACTTTAGGGATTAAAACAATAGAGGAAAAAGTATAAAACTTTGGGAAGCGAATGATTATTAAAACAATCCTCCGTGACCTCCAAAATATCATCTTTTATAATATCCTAACAGACTCTAAAGAATCTAGAACCAAAATCATCAAGGCCAGGACTACTATCAATAGAGATATTAAAAAGAGTATCCTTAACTTCTCCCCATTGAAGGGGCTATACAAATAGTATGGTGTACAGGAACAACCTAAACTGGCCAGGAATCTATCAGACCGGCCGCCGGAGCAAGAAACTGGCTAGAACTGGTTGGCAGGCGGTAGGAATTGATGAAAATCGATATTGGCTAGTTCGAAGCCAATTCAAACCCTTGGAAAACCGCTGAACCGACTAACCCTATATATTTTAAAATATATGTATATGAAACGGCATCGTCGTCATTTTGCCCCTTGGAACTTAAAAAAAAAAACACATGGACCGACGCCAAACAGCCCCGTTTTAAAATGGATTTGATAAACCCCCTGGCCCCTCTTATTCTTCTTCCTTCCTCAGCCCCATTTTGCCTGCAACTTTTTGCTGCTCTCTCATGGTAAACGTCAACAACATCCCTCCTCCATCATAGAGAATAGAGATGCCAATGATAGACCGAGGAACTGAACTGCACCACATCGAGACCGATAATATCGGTTTTCTCTCCCCCAATCGACCGATTTCAGCCGGTTCTTTCCTCTCATGGTAAACGTCTATTCGGCATTAGTTTGGCACTAAAATCACGCTGAACCCATCGGTTTTTAGCCCTAACAAATAGCCTTATTCTCCTCTTCAGAAATAACCGGATGAATCAATCACTTTAACTAGGAACTTCACAGCATATACTATGACCCAGGAAATTTTGGAAATACACAACTGTAGCGTTATGAATGTCAAGAGTGGTATTTAAAATAGTACCATCATCCAAACTCATGTCCTTAACCCGCTTATGATATTTGACGTTCAGATAAGCGTGATAAAATGTTTTGATTCCCATCTACAAGCCAACTTTTCTTGGCCATATGAGAAAGACGAGTGTCCTCTCTACCCATCCAGGTTAATAATTCCAACTTAGAAGCCAAAAGATCATTATCACCCTCTTCATTAAAACAGATTTGAAGACGATTTTCCAAATTTTCAACATGATTCTCTAACTCTTTAATCATGACATTAGTCCTACAAGAAACATAGTGATTCCACTCCTTAAGAGCCACCTTAACCCTTTTCAATTTGAAGGATAAATTACTATGATAGCTACCTATCCTCTCTTGATTTCACACCCCTTCCACAAGATGAAGAAAATCTGAATGATCACTCCACATAAATTGGAAACGAAATGGATTAGGACCATACCTAAAAGGATCCTCATCCAATTGGATCACCAAAGGGGAATGGTTGGAGGTAGTACGAGCCAACACCTGAAAAAGGACATTAGGAAAAAATAAAGAAAATTAGAGTCAATCAAACATCTATCTAACTTTGTCCAGTTGCAAGCCATTCCGCCTTGACCAATTGACCAAGTCATCTTCAGACCTTTGAAGCACATATCCATCAAACCACAATTTTGAATACACATTTTGAAATCTTCCATAGCTGCAAAAGGCTCGGGATTGCCATCTCTTCGTTTTGAGTCATCTTTAATAATATTGAAGTCACCATAGATCGCCCACGAATGTTGTCACTACTAGTATCTTCTAGATCCGCCAAAGGGCTTGCCTCTCAATCCGGTTGCATTTAGCATATACAATAGAAAGTCGAAAGACGTGCCTGCTTTCTTCAACTCTTACAGTCACATGTTGGTTAGAGCCTGCCATCCATTGAATGGACATAGCCGAGCTCCATAGCAGCCAAATTTTCCCACCTTGCACTTCCATTGGTGATGAAGAATTCACAACTAAATCAACCCAAAAAATTTGAAATTTTATCTTCTTTCAAAAAAGGCTCAACCAAAGCTAGGATATTAGGCCTATAATTTTTTAATGATTTTTTTCAACCCTTGTTGAGAAGCGCCAACGCCCCTAATATTTCAGAAAATAATGGACTAATCATAGACTGATTTTAGATGGGCGAATCACCGCCCTAGTAGAATATCATTTTTTAAACTTAACAACTATATTGCTTGGGCCCTCTGAATCAGTGCAATAATCTTTTCGCATATCTTCCTCTAAACTATCTCTCTCCACTTCAGGTTCAAATTGGGAATTATCTGGTAAGGCCAATTCCTCCACCATGATCGGCTTATCTGTATTAATCAAATTGAGATAAGTTGCTGCACCTTGGGCCTCATGCCCAAAAATCTCATTCCGCTTATAAATAGTTATTTGTGTTAAATAATAATAATAAAAATAATATAATAATAATAATAATAATAATAATAATAATAATAATAATAATAAAGGGACATATATTTTAAATTAGCTTAAAATAAGCAAAAGAATCTTAGGTCCTTAAGCACAACCTTATTCTTTTAAAGCATTGGCAATGGTTAAGTCTAAAATTTGGCTAAAAGCCATTGAAGATATTAATCTACATTGGACTATTCATCTCAAAGTCAAAATAATAATAAATATTATGTATTTTAATAACAATTTTTTTAAATAATTTTTTTATATTTCACAAATACACTCCACACTACAACATAAATGAGTTTTTGTGACAATTTGACAATTGTGAAAATTCCCAAATCGTCACCAAAAAGTATTTTATGTGACGGTTTGTGGAAACCATCACTAAAGGCAGCCAAGAAACTACATTATGTTTAAACGTATACATATTCACGTTTGAATGGGCCCTAGACATATCAACCTAATTATCCAACATAATATAGCGTTGTTTACAAAAAATATTTCATGGAAAATCTGTACATAATATAGCCTTGTTTACTAATGAAAGTTTTAAAAAGAATTTAATAAAGCCTTGTTGATTATTTGTGAATAAAATATGAGTTTGATGGGTGAAAAGTGACTCTCTAACTTTGAAAATCCTTTTAGAGTTATTGTAGCTCAAAGTCTTATAAGCTAAATGTTTTTAGCTAGCCTAATGCAGGTCATTTATAAAAATTTAGCTATATTTTGGATTTCACTTGTATCTGGCTAATCCAATGTCATTGCTCTTATAAGGAGATGTCAGATGTCTTTCCTTTTTACTAGATACAGAGTTACCCGGCAACTTGGTTCTTGTCGTTTGCACTTTTATTTTTGTAGTTGTCTTGTGACATACATACAACTCTTTTTACAATATATTATATAATCAAGTTTTAAAAATGAGAATATTTTTATAAATTAAGTTATTTTTATAAGTCATTTTACCATAACGACAACTAATCGGCCTCGATGGTTGTATTTGATTCACTAAGAAAACTATCTTTTTGCCTACAAATATATATCTATATATATATATATATATAAGCATAGACCCCCACCTCATTACAAAAAGAATTAAGTGTTTATAACGAATTATTTGCAACGGGAATATATTTATTTTGATAAGAAATAGTTATTTTTTATAGGAAACAACTTGTAGCAAATAATAAATTTTTGTCTAGTGTCTGTTCTTTGTTGAACTAAACCCACTAATTACCAATCAAAGTCTCATTCCAAAAAGAGACATCGTGAGCTACAAAGGCAGTTAGAATTATTGTAGTCATGCTGTATTAATATTGCTGACTAAATTCTACATGAGTGACAGGGAATTCATAGACGTATCCGAAAACTTGGCAACTACTTTTTGGGAATCTTTCGAATGTCTTCAGTTTTATATGAGTAAGGCTGACTAAGCTGATAGTTAAGTCTCGAGAAAATTAAAGATAATGGATAAAATGATGCAAACTATTATAACTTCTTGTTAAACTAATTTTCTGAGCGGGAATATATCATGGATACGCCAACACGGTTCGGATTGCCAAAATCTGATTCTTAATCGAAAAATACTACTTGAATCGAGAGATCCTATAGATTGATCGATTTTTTTTTTTTTTATATATTTATTAATGGTTAAGGAAGTAGCTATTGATAAATTGATATTTTTCTTATTTTTTTAAAATATTTAAAGATCTATAAACAAGGTTGAAAATAATAATAATTAAAAATAAAAAATTACATTTGCACTTGTTTCGATCTCCTATATATTCTTAATCGCAGCCTACCTGCACTGATGTGCATGCAATATTCCCACGTACGTACGCTAAATTGGATGTATGTTCACCAATTAAAAGATCGTGTAGATAAATCACGTGGGTCCTATGATATTTGTTAGTACAGTGATTATTAGATGAGCAACGCATCTATCTATCTCTGCATTATAATATTCGATTCTGTGATAAAGTTTGAGAGAATTTCGATTACCAATTAAAAACTACGAGAAGTGTTACAGTTATAAAAAAAATTTAAAAAAGTAAATTTACAAACCCATAACGTGATTGTATATGATACATTACATTACATATATTTTTTATAATAAAAGAAATTAATTTTACAATCTAACGTATCGCATCAGTCATATCAATTTATGATTTACTTTATATAATGTCTTTATGATTAAGGTTTTCATATATATATATACACACACAATATGCATATCATGTATATATATATATATGTACTTACTGACTCAAGAATAACTAAGAAAGGATAGTCTGGATAGACCTCTTTTCTTTCTTCAAAAGGAAGCTGATCATCCTAAAACAGGTGGTTTAAGTGGTGGTGACAATTTCAATGGTAAATTAGCTACGTACTTTATTTCTCGTGGGAATTATTTGAACGTACGAGTTTATAATTGGCAAAAAAGCCAGCTCTGCGTACGTACATTTTTGTTTTGTGCATTTGTTAATGGCCGTAAAACGACAGGGGCAGTTGATGAGAAATTGTCGTATGGTATTCAAATGGTAATTTGCTGAATAACCTTTGGGAATATTCCAATGCATGCATATAATTAGTTATATAATATTCTAATTCCATGCATCTTTCATATATATATATATGTATTATGTAATATAAATAACCCATAATCGCCATACACCACACACAACATTTTTTTTATTTTTTCTGTTATCAAATGTGTAGCATATAATAGATGATGAGTAGAAGAATTCAATTCATTTAAGAATAATAAATACAAAAATATAAAAAAAAAAAAAAATGTGGTGTGTGGTGTATGAGAATGATGAATAACAAAATTCATATATAAAAAGTTGACCCACCAAGGGGTAAAAATATGGAAATTAATCCTTATAATTAATGGAGGGGAAAAAAAGCGTTGAAAAAGATTGGGGAGGTAAAACAATTAAGCTGCATGGACCACTAACCCACCGACAAACATGGCGTTCCATCCAAACGAAGATGATGAGAAAATTAAGAAAAATTGTTAAGAATATTTCTAATCGAGAGAAATTTATATATTATATTTGTATTTTTAAGATGTGTAAGTTTCGTACATTTTTTTTGAAAAAAATAAGTAAATTTAAAATTTATATAAAAATAATAATTTTTTTTAAAAAAATACATGAGACTTATACACCTTGAAACTGTATCTAACGTTTAGGCAATCATATATATTCTGCAAACTAACTTAGTCGTGCATAATGGGTAGAAAGGAAATATACATATATATACATAGGCCGTTTGCACACCTTGCCTGCTGACGGCCGAAGGAAATTAAACGCTGAAAAATGAAGAAAAGTATGACCTCTTTTTTTTTTTTTTTTGTATGTATATTGATACTTCAATATAAATTTAATAAATTAAATTAATAAATACAGTAGCACAAGCCTATTAAAAATTGTTAATAAGTTATTATATTTGATGGGCTTGGCATTGTATTATATATATATATATATATATATATATATATATATATATATATATATATGTAACAATTAAGAAGGAATAATCTAGAGTTTGTTGACTTATGATGATCTGAATAAATGAGTGATCAAATATTCAGCAATAATTATAATGATTGTTAGGCATAATTTATTGGTGTATATATGAAAAATATTAAGCAAAAGGAATTATATATACATAAAACATGATGCATACTGAAATCACATATATATTACACCAATATAAACACAATATATATGGTTGAAAAGAAAAATTAACTATCACGTACGACGACAGTAGAAGACATAAAAGAACCATGCACATTAATCTAATATTCATCATGGTTAATCTAGATCCATTTCAATTAATACTTAAAGAATATTAATAAGATCAATTTATTCTTGTGGTACGTATATATA
>CM056960.1:19260739-19506214 GCA_029856935.1 Cyclocarya paliurus | reverse complement strand
GTTTTAGGACCATGTGAGTTCTTCTACACAGCTTCCTACTGTTCCTCAACCTCCGCACACCATCTTACGTGTCTTTTTTTTTTTTTAAAACGTGCATTTCAAAACTACACCTCGCGTTCTGATTTGAAATTTTCCCACACCCCGCGTTCTCACTTCTCCCTTCCCGTGTCGTACCGCCCGTCCCCCTCGACGTTCTCTCCCCCAGCTCATTATCCTTCTGCACGGCTTCACCTCTCTGCTCGATTGGCTGTGCTACCGACATCATCATCGTCCGTCTTCTGCTTCCGCTGCTGTATGGGGCTGCCGACAAGGGTAAGAACCACCCGAATAAGGGTTTTTTTTTTTCCTCTCTCTTTCGTTTCCTAGTATCTCTCCAGCCACTTTATTCGCTCCATTCACTTTCAGTTTACCTCCACACAGTCACTTATTCTCTCTTTCACTACTGGATTCTTTGTTTCTGTGAACCATTTGAGTTAACTCCCAAGTACAATCTCTCAAACCAAAAATAGTCGAAACGGAAGGAAAGGTACTATTTTCTCCTTTTATTTTCAAATCAATATAATTTTTTTGATTTCATGTTTCTCTAGCCCTGTACTCGGTTTGGGATTATTTGCCAACAATATAGTAAGCTAAGCCGATGTCAGAATTCTAAAATCTGGTTCAAGATTATTAAACCCATTCTTGCTTTTTGGGCCTCTCTAATATCACACGCACACATGCCTCCCGGTACGCATGAAATAAACCAGCTTGGAGGATAACGTTCGTATTTTGCTGTGATTCTACGGCTCCACAAGATCCTTGCTTGCCCTTATTTTGATTTTGAAAGCTTGTTGATTATTAGGTTGCTTGAACATTTTATCATAATTTGGTTTGCTGCTAACGTTAAGCTGTGAGCAGTAAAGAACTTTTGCAGTGTCTAAATATTTTCCAACATTTCAAGCCATCTGATGCATATATAGTCCTTGGTTTAGATAGTGGTATAATCAGTTTGATCAGAGAAAACCACAAAAGTAGCCGAAACCTTGAGCTTTAGCAGAGGTGCAAAACAATGTTCTTGAAAATGTGTGTGGTGGGTGGGACCAAATTGGTAAATCTCGAACACACTAGAATGTTCGTCGCACAACAATGGCTGAAACTACTCTTTAAGATTGCAACACTTTGTAAACTTCTCAAGTAGCTACAATTTACATTTGACTTTTTGATTTCCATGTGAACATTGTGCATAATTTCAGAGTCGGTTTTACAATTGAAACTTGATCAATTGCTCTGCTTTTATTGGCGGGCATATATGTATAAAGTTCGTATGTGGATCATGCTTGATGTTTTTTTATTTTGATTGGATCTGGCTCAACTCATTAGTTATGCTATTGAAATATAATTGGATATACTTTTAGTAGCAGACACTAGCTGTGAGTGGTAGGTGTGCTTCATGGAAAAGGAAAAATATGGGAAGATTTATATTGGCCAAAGGAACATCATTTGAGCAACAAAATTAGTTAACTTTATCCATTTTAAAATTGATTATGAAATAAAATAAATTTGTATGTGATTCAACTGCTTAGCTATGGTCATGAAAAAGTTGGACTTGAAAAACTATATAGCTCAAAAGTTGGAATTGAAAAACTGTATGTGATTCAACTGCTCATTGTGGGTTACCGTGTGTTTGATACTAGGTATCGCCTGAAGGGTAGGTATTAAAGTGCTTCTCTGAGTTTTAAAGATTATTATTCAAAGGGACTTGTGGGGATTATGAGGTTTTTTTTTTTCCTTTGTTGGTACAGGTATAAATAATAAAGGTTCAACAAGCAAAGGATCCTAGAAGTGAAAATGCTTGCTTTCCAGTGCAGAGGATTGATGCTGAAAGCATACTGGATTTCAAAATGCACGTGTGAGCGTGCATTATGTGTATTGGGGACATGATGTGCTTCTCCACACATGGTGTTGCTTGAGAAATTTGAATTTCTAGTTGATGAGTGTCACTGGAGCTGTTTGATAATGTAGTTGTGATAATCTATTTTTCTGATATAGTTCTAGAAGTGTAATCTTTTATTGTATCTAGAGGAGGTATTTTGTTGTTTGTAATACATTGAAACTACTTTACAGATTTGGATCATTATTTTGCTTTTTAAGAATAGAGGGATGTAAATTTTCTCCGTTCAAGTAGTGTCATTGGCTATGTTTCTGCTCTGTTTTTTTTTTCTTTTTATGGCTATAGCACTGGGCTATAGTGTCATTGGTAATTGAACCAATGACACTCACATTCTATGTTTTTGGTTAAAGGGATTTTCCTTCTTCCAATTTTGGTTGTGGAGATGCAGGTGACTAATGATATGCACATATATGCATACATAGTGGGTAATTTCTCAGATTCAAGCAGTAATGGGTAATTGCGTACTTGGATTTTGGTCTTTTTTTTTTCTTTTGTTATTGCACAACAATAAGGTCCAGCTTGCATTTCCACATTCGGTTCAAACAATGCATGTTGAGCATTGGCATTTTTTTGAGGGACTTCAAATAAGCTATGAATTACCAACAAATGAAGGAAAAAAATCTACCATGCTAGAGAGAATCTACCATGCTGTGAATGAACCAAATGAAGGAAAAAAATTATTTTGCGTAAAAGGAGCAATGAAAGTTAATAATACGGTTCAATTTTTTTAATATTCATAATAAGCTGTCATAAATATATTCATAGAGAATATAACAAATCCAAACAATTTATTTACATTTAAAACTAACACGATACATCTATAATCCGAACCAATTAAAAACTATTACAATAAATACAATCCAGTACAAAGAATATCCAAGATTCCTGCAGCACAAAGAATATCCCCTTATTCCTGCAGCACAAATAACAACATTTGTTGGTCAAGCAACATTGAAGGAGAAAGCTTCCTTCGTCCATAACACACCCAACAAAGGAAGTTACATAATAATTTTGTAATTGTCAAAAAAAAAAAAGTCCAGGATATACTGCACTTGGAGATCGTGATATCAACAAAAATAAAAAGGGGGAAGTGAGGAATTCCTGCAAATGCAAGCCACTGTAAAATCTTAGTAGTTTTCACAAGTTGTAAATGCTAGTTTCCAAAATTCTCATCTGGGTATGAATAATTTGAACTTTGCTCTAAATTAGTCACGATAACAAAAGGAAATTGGTATAGTAAAGCTTGTTTGAAACAAACTGAGCATGAACATCATATATATAAATGAGCTTTATACTTGCCAAATGAGTAATGACTTGGTACCCTGTTCACATACAAAACTAACAATATTAGGCACTCTGTTCGCATATCTCTTCATGCAGCCATTGATCATAAACCCATTTTAACTTTCTTTGCTTATCCACTTAATCTTTTTGTTAGACCTTTATCAACTCTAAAAACCTGTATTACCTTATTTTTTCCCTACCAAATTAATCTCTCTGAAATTTTAAATTCTTAACTTACTGCAAGACCACCAGCTAGGCAGCAACCAGTTCTCTAAATCCATCACCTAACAGTATCTACCAAAAACCAATTTGAATTCTTACATTTAGTATGGTTTGAAACTAAGACAACAATTTTTCAACCTCATCAACCAATCCGAACCAGAACAAAAATCATAATTTGACCACACATGCAGAGTATAGTTCCCAGGTTACTCAACTTCAATAAATACCAATTCCAAACTAGTAGTTTAAATATGAAAATATTTCTTATTGAAATCTTCCCCTCCCAACGAAATCAATGTAATTTCAAATCACTGTAATTTTGAATCAGCGGGCTATTACATGAGAATGACCCTATGAAAAAATTTCTTAACTCAGTTTATATGGGCACAAATCAGTGTAATTCAGAGGGCTAAGGAAAATGCTCAGTGTATATACGTGCAAGAAACTTAGACAAAATCTACAAAAAAAAACCTTACCGAAATCAGTGTAATTTCAAAAGGAAAAACGACTAACCTGTGTTACCATGATGTGAGGTAGCAGATCTAGGTTTCTCTGCAATGTTTGGAGTTTGAGACCGAGAGACAGGGATCAAGGAGTCGAGGGTTAGCATGGGATCCTTACATGAGAGAGGGCTCGGTGAGAGAGACAGAGAAAGAGGCCACTGAAGGGAGGAATTGGTGAGATGAGATTGGGACTGGAGGGGGTGAGGGAGATGGGTCTTCGTGAGGATGAATTCTTCTAGGGTTCATGACTGAAGGGGGTGAGAGAAGTGAAGGCAAGGGCGTCGAGGTGAGGGGTGAGAGAGAAGAGTCTAGGATCTGGTTGAGGGGTGCTGCAACGAAGGGTGAGGCTGGGTAAGGGCGTCGAGGTGAGGGAGAAGAGGGAGAGAGTCTGAGGGCAGCTCAGGAGGGGTGTGGGCGACGAACCGTGCTATGGGAGACGAACTGGGTTCGCCACGTCAGGAGTGTGGAGTGCGACGAGGTACATCTTGCGTCTCTCTTCCTCCACCATGGAGTTCACAAGGCCCCGTTGTGAACCCATGTGCTCAGTCCTGCTAGGTTCTCCTCCTCTCACCAATTCTTCATTGGTCCGCTTGAGCGTTGCATTCTCTTGGCGGAGCATCCTTGTCTCCCCTGTCAGCTTCCTTATCGTTTCCTCTATGCATGCAAGTCTTGCTTCCATGCCTTCATCCTAGCCCTCTTCCCCCCTGCGTAGTTTAGGACCATGTTGTTGCTGGCATGCGAAGTACACGTTGTTTATGGAAAATATCCCACAGACCGCGCCACTGTTTAAGTCGTATTTCGCAGTCCAAGTAGTGCCACAGTGGCCAATCCCATGCTGCCTGCAACAAGGAAAAAGAAGGGGCTCCAATACCTTCTGAGGTAACTCCAATGCCAAAGTTAGCGAAGAACATTCTAGTAATGAAGAAGTCTTAGGGAATTAAGAAAAATTGTAAAAGGTTCTGAGAGCCTTCCCGTTGGAGGGATGGCTATTATTTATACCTGATTTGGTCTTTACTACCAAGGGAGATCGTAGCGTGTCAAGTCGTACATGGGTCAAACTACTGAGGGAGATCATGAGGTGTTAGGTCGTGCTCGGTCAAACTTACTGCCACCATCCTGTCATGCTAGGGTGTCAGGTCGTGGTCCAACCGTCTCACATACCTCCGGCAGTACGTCGTTGCGTGCTGGGTTCCCTAATGCATCATTGAATGTGACGTGGCTCGGGTCTGATGTGCCCCGCCGCCTGTGTCTAGCACTCTGTACAGTGCTCTATGGCAGGGCTTGGTAGGTCACTGCGTCCCGAGACAAGAAGCTCGACGTTACCGAGCTTGTTGCCATGGCCTTTCCGGATAGGCTTACGTTCGTTTGCTCGGTACTCACCTCCCGGTTTGGGCCATAAGCCCGCTTAGCATTTTCACTTGAGGGGCCTGGGATCAACGTAGTTTGATCTTCTTTGGGCTTGGGCCCTCATCTCATAGGGGGCCCCTCACAAAGAGGGAATCGTCCAGTAGTACAAGGCTATTAAAAATTGTTAATAAGTTATTATATTTGATGGGCTAGGCATTGTATAATATATATATATATATATATATATATATAACAATTAAGAAGGAATAATCTAGAGTCTGTTGACTTATGATGATCTGAATAAATGAGTGATCAAATATTCAGCAATAATTATAATGACTGTTAGGCATAATTTATTGGTGTATATTTGAAAAATATTAAGCAAAAGGATCTATATATACATAAAACATGATACATGCTGAAATCACATATATATTACACTAATATAAACACAATATATATATGGTTGAAAAGAAAATTTAAGTAACTATCGCGTACGACAGTAGAAGACATTAAAGAACCACGTTAATCTAATATTCATCATGGTTAATCTAGATCTATTTCAATTATTTTCCTAGCTACCAGAGAGAGAGAGAGAGAGAGAATGCCATACTTAAAGAATATAATAAGATTAATTTATTCTTGTGGTACGTATTTTATATATGTATATATATATATATATATATATATACATATGCACACGTACACACAAAACACGTTGACCTTCGGAGATCGATCGAAACGTATCGTAGAATTAGCTGGAGTAGAGCTATTCGGCAAGGGCTTGGTCATAAATTCTTGGGATAGGCTCCGACCTGGGATCGATATGCATAGGAAGTAATAGTCAAGTAGCCAACATAATCATGATTTGGGTTGCCGTTGCTCGGTAATTCAAGTCCATTAATTTTGAAGGAAGACCCTTGAACTTTGACCATTTCATTTATAACCTTTAAACGGAAGAGAGATATATAGATATATAATTCAAGTCATATTATTTGTTAAACATAAATATAATGTTATTCGGTAGATGATCTATACCAATAGCAATATATATACAAGTTCAATTCATATGTCTTTTGTCTCTTTCACGCTAAAATGACCATCTTTTTCCAGCAACTATATCATTATAAAATTCATACCATATGCTAAAAAAAGGATAAGGTCCTTGAAGGGTTGAAGCTCGGGACTTTTGCTCCAACCCTTGCTCATGTTCTTATTAATCTTATTTCTCATGATCCTATAGCATATATCTTTAGCAAGTATCTATTAAAAGATTTGCATAATTTGTCTTAAAATTATGTTATTTTTTATCCTAAATTTTGTCATTACAAATCATACATATCATACAAGACATTTAAAGTGGTTCTCATTGCATTTAAGATCGAGGTTTGCAAATAAAACCACCTAATTAATATGAGTCAAATTAGCAACTATGATTGAAGACAGAATATAAAACAAAGATCGAGGAGCATTGCTGATCATTGTCATATATACTTTCTTTGGCGGAGAAGTTTAGTTATGCATGAAAAATAATACAACATAAATATTTAGCTCTCTTCCGTACGTTGCCTTTTAGATGTATTTGCAATGAATCCGAATTTGGTTCTTTAGCTGAAATTTGGAAATTTTAAGTGCCAATTAGGGATCAAAACAAAATTAAATGCAGAGAATAAAGGCGTTTCTAATCCCTTTTATATGAAAAACGCTTTAGCCACGAAGAGATCGCATAAAAGTAAACTCATATAAATTAATATGAATTTATGTGGTACACATGTACGTTTATTGTAAAGTAGATATACCATATTATATGAACTTATATAAGTTTATAAATTTATTTTTATAAAATTTAATTCTTTGTCACTGTAACAATTATCCTTCACTTTCTCATGCAGCTTACATTATCTCTACAAACCAAATGAATAATGGCTACAAAAATTTGGTAATAATTATATACCAGAAAAGAGGGGGAAAAATAGCATGTCAGAATCATGCAATGCTGGGAGGATCAGATAGTTATAAGCCTGATATTCATGTACTGATCGATGAAGATTATTTACAATCTACGTTGAATTAATCCGTACACTATCACAAGAGCCATGATTAGGGAATGATCAAAACGAGGAGACATCACCTCCAAAGTTAATACATCTTCTCCCAGCTCTACTCCACAAGATGAATGCTTCGGCTTTGCCTACACACACACACACACACAGATCGATATATCCAAAAATCAAAAGATGATCATCAACATACGAATAGTCATGTTAGTACTCCGACGTAGTGATGATCAGTATATATCTATTAATGTTTCTCATTATAATAAACTTTAATTTTATTAGCAAATAAATTACCAAAAATTATTCACCTCGGCAACAACCTCCCCATCAACTCCTACTATCCTAAATGCTAATTTTCCGGCCAATCTAATTATCAAATACTTGTCATATCCCGCAGTAATTCGACAAGCAACGTCTCCGGCCATAAGCATTAATCTGCAATACTTTTTGACTTGAAACCATGGCTTCTCCTCCTTGTTTATGCCAGAACTTCTGCTCCATCTATAACCATTCCAACCACCAAAAACTCGTAATTTCTGCAAATTGTTAACAAGTATATACTTGGTGAGAATTCCATTAATTAATTTACTATTATATATATAAGGTCTGGATATCACAAACCCCATAGACCCAGGATCATGATCTCCGGTGGAATTCTGCCTGAGTGGTGAAGGAGTTGAATATTGGATCAGTAAAATGGAAAGTCTGAAATTAAACAAACCGATCTTGCCCACAAGAGAGAGAGAGAGAGCTAATATTTGAAAATCATGGTAGTCATGATGATATTTTCGTTGTATGTGTGTATATATATATTACCTTATTCCGACAAATAGTGAAGAGAACCCTTCCACGAAGATCCATGAGATGAACTTCACGGCTACATTTGGTGCCATAATTATCTACCCGATAAACGATCTCCCCCCTGGAATTGAAAACAGTGCAACCATATGTATGGAATAGAAGCGATTTCATCCATATAGTGAATGTTTCATGGCCTAATTTTGAAGTCATGTACGAAGGAATTGAAGGAACAGTACTAGTAGGGGTATATGAGAATGGATCTTAGCCATTAGTCATGTACAGAAGCATATATGCTTTGATCATGAAGAGTTCGGAGATGATCAATACTTGGTCTAGCTGGCCGATCGAGGATCAGCTAGATTATTTAAGTACTAATTCCCAGATATTAATTTGGTGGCCGACTTCAACCTTATAAAATAATGTAATCTGACAGTTAATTATTAAATAAAATATAATTAATAACTTGTTAAATGTTCTGGGTTATATATGTTGTTTTTCCTTTCTTCGACCCTATAGGCTTAGTACTGTATATATATATATATGACTGTCATGTGGAGGAGCACTTCATGATTTAGGTTTTGTTTAGATAATGAGTTGAGATGAAATGAATTGAGATGAATAATTGAATAAAATATTATTAAAATATTATCTTTTAAAATTATTATTATTTTAGAATTTAAAAAAATTAAAATATTACTTATTATATTTTGTATGAAAATTTTAAAAATTTATAATAATGAGATGAGATGAATTTAAATCACTTCTCAATCCAAATAAGCTTACTCGTTAAGAATTTTTCAATAATAATGATTGGTTCCCTTAGTTATTACGTAGAAACTCCTTTTCGGGTCAAGTACTAGAAAGGAGTTTCTACAAAAAAACGTGTTGTCTGTTGTTTAGGCTTTGTCTTCTTATAAGAAATATCAATGCACAATATGGGTACTTTTTTCTCCAAAGAGCAGCTAGCAGGCCCCTACATGAGTATTCCATTTTAGTCATGTCTTTGAATTCCCGGCCAGCTAGCTAGCTTTATCATTATTTCTAAGCTCGGGAGGAACACTTCAAATATAGCTAGTTTGTTAATCCCGCAACATGATTAGATGCTGCTCAGATCAGACGTCAATATGAACCTGATCATCAACGTTGAATACGTACATGAATTATGAAATAGAATTAATCTCTCTTTAAATTGTTTAAAATATTTAGATAAGAAAATTAAAGGAAATATTTATATACTAATTCATTCAAAATTGATGATGTCATACGTACGTACATTGCTTAAACAGATGATGAACATATCACCAATAATTTTTTTGTCGCTATAAACCAAAGGATCACCCTCATTTTCGCATCAATTTTGTATTCTTTCCAAACTGTTCTTTCTCACAAGATGATGGGACGTATATATTCTGTGAAAGAGATGGCTGGCCGTGTGAATGAAATAAAAGACAAATGAGAAACTCTATAGAACAGTCACTGTAGCAGTACACAACGCATACTGCATGTTTTTTTGTTTTTTTATTTTTTCAACAAAACATGCGTTTTGATTCAGAACCAAATTATTTACAAGCAGGAGAAAGCAAGCATTTCGTCTGAACCAAAGGACACGTGAATCATCTACGTATCGATCTAGATATCGATCGGTGCGCGCAATGATTAAAATCACACGTTTAACTTTCAAAACAAAAAAAAATCACATGTTTAAAAGTATTGTGGCCATGTGAACGTACAAGAACAAGAACATCGATGAAGAAGAAATCGTCCAGCTCGGACGACAAGCCGTTCAGACCCAGCCCTCTCACTAGAAGATCGTTTTCCTTCTCTATCAGTAGTATATTTGGAATGAAAAATAAAGTTCGACATTATTCGAATTCATTTCGCACATATATATATATACTGGTAATGCCCAGTGGAAAAAAAAAAATAAAAAAGATACTAAATGAGAAATGAGAAGCTGAGTAAAAAAATTCAAAAAAATTTAAAACATGTCATCAATTTACAGAAGTTAAAATAAACCTAATAATAAATTAATAGAAATTATAAATTTATTGTTTTATTTAGAGATATAATTACAACACTGGTAAGTTTGATATATAATAATTCAATATTTACAGGACTCAAAAATAAAAGAAATAAGATGCTGCACAACATTAAAATTTAATTTGTAAACATTTTCTTCTGAATCTTGTGGAGGGAATAAAAAATTGTGATTAAAAATTTCATATCTTTAATTTTTTTTTTTCCTTAAGAATTTTATGAAAATTTTCTACCATTTTCAGAGAAAAAAAAAACCGAAGACTATTTTTGATAAGATCTAAAATGGGCTGGTTTGTAGAGCCCAAACGAATATATAAACCTAACCCCCACCAATTCCACATATGGCCAGCCCCATCCTTTATTTATTTATTTTTCCCTTCCCCCCACCCCCCTCCCAAAAAAAAGAAATCGATTAAAGTGAATCGTTTTGAGTGAATATCCTTCGTGCGTGGTGGGTCTCATGACGGATTTGAGTGGTTTTGGTGGTTGTCGTTGTAGATCTGGGCTGATGCTACAGATCTGGTGGTTTGATGGCGATGGTTTTTGGTGTTCTGGGCACGGCTGGGTTTCGATGTTGGTATTTGGTGGGATGTACACATGTATTACACACTATTTTTTAATTTGGTTTCGTTTGTGTATATGTGTATGATTTATTTACTGAAGTTGTAAAAATTTCAATAACTTACAGATTGTATTTGGGGATGATTTTCTCTCATGCATATGCATATAATCTATTTCCACTCTCTGTTTGTGGAATCGTTTGAGTGATTTTTTTCTTAGATCTAGAGATGTATCATACCCACCCTGTTTGTGGAATCATCTGACGAATTTTTTTTTTTTTTTTTTTTATAGATTTACACATGCATTATAGATTTTGTTTTGATTTGGTTTGGTTTTTATTATTTGGAATCGTTTGAGGAGATTTTATTTTGTAAATGTAGATGTGGATTACAGATTATGGATGGATTTCGTTTGATTTCATGTATAATGTGTATTATTCTTTTTTACTAAAGTTGTAGAAATTGAAAGATCTTACAGATTGTTTTTGGGTTTTGTTTTCTCTCATTCACATGCATATGATCTATTTAATGGTACTGTACAAATTTTCGATTGAGAGAGAAAAGAACAAAAGCATACCCAAGAGGTCAAGAAGCCACTGTTGATGGAACTCAGGGGCAAAAACATAAAATTACAAATAAAACAAAAACAAATCGAGGGACAAATTGGGTAAACAAAAAAAATGGAGGGTAAAAGCATAAATGTATGAACAGTATAAAAAGCAGGAATAAAAAGAGAAAACAACTAAAAAAGACAAAAGTGAAAAAAAAAATGTGTTACTAAAAATACTATATATTGCTTTTTGCGGCAAGCAGGGATAGAAAGGGAAAATAACTGAAAAACAAGGGCAAAATCGAACAAAAATTGTGAGACAAAAAACACTATTACTTTTTCATTGCCGCTTTTATATATAAGAAGATATATGATGGTTGGGCTAATGGGCTTTGTTAATAGCTAATAAAAGCAGCAATGGCTCCAATAAATCTGGATTTTAGTGATAGTCTGAATCTTTCAGATCCAAAAAGTACTAAAAATGGTCATGAGGCTTGCATATATAGATTGCTGGGCTTTATGGTTCATGGAATTTGAATGGGCCAATTTCAATCCCTCTCCCACCTAAATGGCCCAATTTCCCTTCAAGTGTCCAACTTTATCAAATTATCGGCAGAAATTAGGAAAACCCATGCGCTGGTGACCCAAGGTGTCTTATCTCGTTTGTTTTTACAATTCATTTCAACTCAATTCATATCATCTAATTATTATAATTTTTTTAAATTTTTATATAAAATAAAATAAACAATTCAACTTTTTCAAATCTCAAAATAAAAATAATATAAAAAATATATATTTTAATAAAATTTTATTCAACTTTCAATTTTTATATCATCTCATCTCATATGTGAAAACAAACAAGGTCTCTCCAATCATCTTGAACTCATTTTCCATTAGAAGCTAAAGAAAAGCATGAATAGTTACAATTGGGTCATTGTGTATTCGGAGAGCATCGGCTGTGATCGCCCCAAATTCCTGAGATCAAGTATTCAAATCCAAGATGCCATTCTACCAAGGATTCATATGTTAATGAACTAAGCATTCAAATCCATAGAACTCACAGCATAGTACTAAAGTTATACGTTGAAGTGATAAAATTCTGACCATATATACATATAATTCAAAAATAATTGTTAAGATTCTGATAAGTGTGGAGTTTCGTGGAGCTAAAAATCTAGAGTAATGTTACATATCTGTTTTTGGTACGCAAGTCTCGTGCAGATTATTTGCAGAAAAATGGATCCTACCAAGAAAAAATCTTTCATAATGGAGTCCATTTTTTTACAAAAGATTTGCTTGAAGTTTGTATATAAAATTCCTTATTTATTACAAAGTCTGTTAATACTCTAATTAAGAATGGTCATTATAAGGGTGATTCCAACTTATATCTGCAGTGTTTGGGACCATGATGACGTGGATCGTTTACAACCTCATTGGTCGCACGATTTTGCTAACCTCGTTGTTCAAACGGGGCGGACTATACATCATCAAGGGTGAGAGAATGTATGTGACTCGGCATGTCATCAATACGACAGACAATATCCCCGAAATCGCTATTAGTAGTTTGATATCAGAAAAAGTTCATAAATATAAGAGTTTTTTTTAAGACAATAAATATAAGAGTTAATGCAGCTTGAGGTGGTTCGAGCATTTGTGGTTCATATATAGAGTACGTTGATCAATTGGATTGATAATTGATATTCCTAAACTTTTTGTACGAAAGTTTATTTGCATTACATTATGAATTATATTTTTATTCTAAAGTTGGTATATAAAATATATCATTCGCATAATTTAAATAATAAAATTTAATCGGTAAAATTTAAATTTTAAATCAAATCATCTCACGTAAACAGTACGTACTGTAGACACTTTAGAATAATAGTACTCTCACGTAACATTAATTTTCTACTTCTTCAAAGTTCCAAAATTCTTCATAGTCAATCCAGATCAACAAGCCTTTGGGCTATGAACTTTTGTTGCGAAACTCCCAAAGTTGCAAGGAGATCAATATATATCGATTGATTTGCAGATCGTGGGCGCGCGCGTGCACATAGGAAGAAAATAGTTACTGTTCGTGGTAATTAAAGTTATAATTCCTTAGTTGAAACTCCTCAAAGGTGGTTGAAAAAGTGCCATTTTCAATGGTCGGCAGCAACAACTTCTGGTCTGTGAGTAGACTTATGAGCAATTGATTGGGGAAATTCAGGCCAACCAACACAAGTCACTGTTTTTAAGGTTAAGTTTTGCCTCTACTCATGATCTGAGACTTAAAACAATAAAACTTCTACCCAACAAACAACCTTTTGAGCTACGATTACAGAAACCAGCTTGGATTGCAACTGGTGTTGGAGGAAACAGAAAAATGATTTCAATAAGATACATTTAATGTAGGGACACTTGCTTTTATAATGCTCAACCGGAAATTGAGAACATGATTGGAAATATCTTTGGAGGTGTGCATGCGTTGATGGTGAAGGGGACGGGTTATCTAACCTAGCTTTGCATGTTAAGCGAGACAAACATTATAGATAATCAAATGCATGTGATCTTTGTCCCCACCCCACCTAGATAAATACATGATACAGACCTCACGTATGCTGTGCATGTCCATAGCATCAAATGATGATGATGATAGGCGGCTCTGCAAAAATTTGCATGCCATTCTTTTCGGTTGACTTGATTGCCCCATAGCCCTAATACCTCCTTTTATTTATTTATTCCATTTCTAAATACTTTTGACACTAATGCATGGTCGGGTGATTTTGAACAAGTGCAATGGTTAATATATACATGCATACATACATGAGAAATGCTATAAGGAAATTTTACATGACATACCTCCAACTAATCACTATGCGATTTGTCATTCTATTTAAATATACACATATTTAAGTATTAAGATAAAATGACAAAAATGATAAATCACATGTTGATTGAATAGAAATATGTGATGTAAGGCTTCTATGTGAAATTTCTCTCTCATATATATATATAGAAAAATTCTACTTATCATTTCCATTCCGCATACCACATATAATTTTTTAATTTTTTTCCTTAACAAATAAGATGTATATGGATGATAAGTGGAATAACTTAATTAATTTAGAAAAAAAAATACCGTGTGTGAAATGATGAGCAACAAAGCTTATATATATATATATATATATATATATATATAATATTTATATATGTAAGTATTGGATATGACCTTTTGGGTATGTTTTCATTTCTCGGCCAGGCTATAGTTTGAGTTCTATTTTATAATGTGTTAAGCAAAAACAATTCCATTAAAGGGAAAAACGCGTGAGGATCCTTATCAAAGAAAGCAAAAGTGGAGTGTCGATGTTCGCAGCTAGCGAGAGTGGAAAAAGGGGACCCTCCTTGCACTTTCCAACAAGGATGCATATATGAATGTGCCTTTAGAAAAAGCCACAGATAAAAGCATCCTCGGAAAAATCCAACCATGAAGGACCCAACGTTGTCTTGTTCTCGATCCATCGACTCGGCAAAATATCGGTCATGTCATGTAGACCTTAGGGCGTGTCATAAGCTTATTGGCTACTTACTTCAAAATGGTCCCACAACTTTGCTCTTCTATTGGCTGAACTCTTCAACATGGTCCCACAATTTGCTCTTCTTTTTGACTTCTCCATTCTTTGAGGCAATCCACTCTTGACATGTGTAGTTCAACTAGACTCGACCCCACTCGATCATTTGCAGAGCCTTCCTCTTCCTTTATATACACTCAACAAAGTCTACTGCTCGGAGGCATTGTAATTGTACCTGGGGAGCCTTCATGCCTAAACAATCTCCATTATATTCTGTCACCTAAAAATTATAAACAACAGATATTCACTCACGACAAGGCAGAAAAAGGAAAACCCATAAATATTTTAAGAACTTTACCCATATTTAATTGCTTGCTTCTTCCATTATACCTAATCAAAAGGCAGTTTCCAATTAAGAAATAACATATATAATTTTTAAATAGATAAGTTTCACACAATATTTTATAAAAAAGTAGACTCTATCTTTAAAAAGTTAAAAAAAAAAATCTATTATTTTTTAATGGAACCCACATTTTTACAAAAAATTTATACAAAACTTATCTTTTTGAGACTATACTCAATATTATATATCCTTTCTAATTATTTGCATTATAGTAAAGCTCAGTTTAAATACACAATCATCTCATCTAATCTTAATCATTATAATTTTTTAAAATTTTTATACAAAAATATAATAAATAACTTAATTTTTTTAATTATAAAATAAAAATAATATTAAAAAAATATATTCAAATAATATTTTATTTAATTATTATTTAAAAAATCTCATTTCACTTAAACTGTCTGTCTAAATCTAATCTAAAATTTACAGAAATCCTTCCATATTTTTGTTTTAGGTACGAGTCTTTTCCTGATACCCAAAGCACAAACCAGAAAATAGAAAAAGCAGGACAGCTGTAAAGCAACGAGAAAGTCGGAATTGAGAAGAAATGGCCTGATTTTCAAAGAGGGCTTTTGCTCAGATAACCAAACTAACTAAACAACGAGAAAGTGTTCAAAGGAATGGTCTTTTTTTAATGATATGACTCCCTTTTGCTTTTTCAATCAAGTATCCAAAGGGATGTCATGCTAAAGAAATAATCAAATTTATTTCTTCTTATCAATTTAAAATTTTGACACAAATTATATGAATAATATTAGTCTCACCGCTCTTAGGTCCCACTAGAACTATCGTTGGTGTATTTTTTTATTTCATGATTAAGAAAATATTTTTTAATAATATTATAAAATTTTTAATATATATTTAAAAATGTTAAAAAATACACGTAAAAAAGTAAAAAAAAATAAAAATTACCAAAATAACTAGTGGAAGGTACCGGCAGTGATTATAGTGCCACTCCAAAAATTAAGAAAAATAAAATCCTCACCAATGGTTCTTACAATTAGGTGTTACCGTTGGAATTTTTTATTTTTCTTTTTACTTAATGATTAAGGAAATATTTTTTAATAATATTTTTATTTTTTATATTTTTTTAAAATATTTAAAAGTGTAAAAAAATAAATATAAAAAAAAATTAATTATACCTAACGGTAACGAAGCGGTGGACGTAGCACCGTCCGAATTATATTTTACGTGATATTAGATTGATTCTAAGTTTGAAATCTATTCTACACTCAATTTTATTTAATTAAATACTCTAAATATATCTCTTATTTTTTTTTCTATTTTATCATTGTTATTTGTTTTTTCTTGGGGTGTCAATCACAAACGATCTCCAATTCTAAAATAATTTTACCATGTATTAGTTTTTGAAATACTGATTATAAATTTTAATGAAATACTTTTAATTTAATCCACGCACTATTTTTTTTTTAGAAATTTAATCATAAAAAATATTCTAAAAATTACAATACTCTTTAGGTTTTTAAATGGATAGTTTGCATCATTTATTGTTCTTTACAAGCTCAATTATTATTTTAAGATGTAGAAAAAATAATTCCACGTTATATGAGTCAAAGAATTAAAATTTAATTACAATAATTCCACGTTATAAGAGGAATATTAAGCCAAATCGAAGCTTTAATTAAAATTTAATTAAAAAAATAGGCCCGAATTGGGTTGGAAGGATCATCTCATAATATTTTATTATTTTTTTACTCTTCGTAAAATGAATGTATGAAACGTGCGGTGCAACTGCTAACGTGCGCCGAGATTGCGGCACATGATTAGTAGCGTGGATGTCGGGAAATAACTAAAGCTGACCGTGGACCCGCAAAGTAATACGAACTTTATACGACGACGTCCAGTTGCCTTCCCCACCCCCCAAAATCCAATACAGCTTTGCATGCATGGATTTTATTTATTTCTTACTATTATTTTTATATTTATTTTTCTATGAATTTTCTCATGTTATTGTCAAAGTTAAATTGAAGACTTAAATTGGAAAAGAGATGTCTAAAATGTGATAACATTATTTAAAATTAATTATTATTATTTTAGAGCTTAGGGGAGTACTAGCCCATGCCCCCCTCCTAGATAATTTCCTGGACACTCGAGGGATAAGAAAAAGTAAAAACATTAAAAACTATATAATAAATAATTATAAATTTAAATAATATTTGTTGATAATTTTTGCATTCCAAATGTTTGTTCCATCTTCCTCTTATCATAGACTCTACAAAATGATTATAAAATAAGAGCAAAACAATTACCTCTTGACATTCTTTTATTTTCCGGATTATAAAATGAATTAAACAACAGATAGTTTTGAAAAATGCATCCAGTTCCACCATTTGATTTCTATTTTGGAGATTTTATTCTATGCCATTAAGTTCTTTACTCTCCTTCATAGAGAGTTGATAATTTAATCATTTATATTTAATTATTTAATTATGTTGAGTCAAATTAATTTAAAAATTAAAAATAATATTTTTTTTAAAATCCACTATATAAGAAATGGTGATATCCATATTTTACGAGCAAATAGATTAGAAAAATATATTTATCATCGTATGATGTGACATTAGATAATAAATTAATAAATATAATAAAATATAATAAATAGTTTTAAATCATCTAATGTCACATCATAAGATGATAAAAATTAAAATGATGAGTAGCATTACTCAATATATTATAAAGAATCAATTTTTTATTACAAAACAATTGTAGCTCATGGTGATCTAAAAAAAATAATACTTACAATCTTAGAATGTGCAGGTCACATGTATTATTTAAAAAAAATATATACAAATTTCTCAAAAAATTGATTTTTTTTAATAATACATTATAGAATGGATAATTTAACATTACTAATCTAAAATGATCGAACCCACGGCTTATGATTGTAAAATTGCCGAGATAATAATTTCTCATCTCACGAGTCAAATATATAAACAACCTACGGAGCAGTCAAACAAATCCCTGTTAATGCAATCATTAGCGAAAAATATCCAAATGTTTCCGACGACACGAAACTCCCCACTCACGAAATTTATTTTCTATAAAAATAAATAAATAATCCAAAAGGCTAAAACACAATCACATCTCCGTCTCTTACTATTTTGCTTTAAAAAAAACAGGGAATAGCAAATCTCTCTTTGAATCCACGTTTAAATCCGCACGTCCCAATCCAACGGGAGCTGGCTGAATCCCATCCAAATTCAATTTACCTACTCATTTTTCGCCCACTGATTTGCTTTCGTTGGTAGTTGCTAATTCCTGGGTTTTTCAGTATTTTCTCTCTTTCCCTCTCTCCACCTAAACCTTACGGATTCTATTCTATTAGTAGCTTACAGCGTTGAAGTATTGAACTTTCGGGTAGTAACTCATAAAACCCCACATCTCCGTACAAGTGGGTTCTTTTTCTTCTTCGTGCTTCTTGTTTTGGTGTCCGGTCAATGAGTTCTTCTGGCTTCTTGTTTTCTTGAGGGAAACTGAGGAAGAAATGACTTTACACACTTCGTTTCTGCTTCTATGTCTGCTATCTGGGATAATTTTTGTGAAATGTGATTCCTTTCCATCGCATGAAGGTATGTGCTTTATTGTTTTAACTACTTTACCAGATCTTGAAAGCGAGAGTTGTCACTTTGAACAAAATTTACTCAAGAGCTTAGTTTAATAAGCCTGTGACGCTTGGGCCAAGTTTTTCAGTTTCAGACTTGTCTAATTTTTTTTTTTTCATGTTTTTTCTTCGGGTTTTTAGTATTCTATAAGTAGTGTGATCTCAATTTTGGAATTCGAATCAATGTCCAACATGGATTACAGTTTTGGGGTAAATCTTGGATTTGCTTAAAGAATAATTAACGAAAACAAAGATACTGCATTCATGTTTGTAACTTCTTCTTCGATTGAACTCTCCTAGTGAAAACTTGTTTTGCACAGTTGGGGCCCTTACAACCTTTAAGGAAGCTATATACGAAGACCCAGTTCTGGTTTTGTCCAACTGGAATGCCCTAGATCCAAATCCTTGTGATTGGTACGGCATTTCGTGTACCGACGCTCGAGACCACGTTGTAAAGCTGTAAGATTTCATATACCTATCTTAGTGCTTAATCACATCGTATTCTTTTCACAGTAAGATGCATTTGATGGTAGCTATGAACAAAGCATCATTGGGCTTATTTGTCCTAATCATTTCATGATTGAAATCTGGTTTGCAGTAACATTTCTGGGTCGTCCTTGAAGGGATTTCTCGCACAAGAACTGGGGCAACTCACCTTCATGCAAGAATTGTATGCTGCTAACACCCCTCCCCCCCCCCCCCCCCCCCCCCCCCCCCCAATCGAACTGACATTTCTCATTCTTTTTTTTTTTCCTTTTTTGGAATTTGATGGTTGGAGGCTAATTTATAAATTGTTGTATGTAGGATATTGCACGGGAACAAACTAATTGGGACATTGCCTAAAGAACTTGGCATGTTGAAATCCCTCCAGGTTTTAGATTTGGGGATGAATCAATTGTCTGGTTCTATTCCTCCAGAGATTGGAAGATTGACTAACGTTGTAAAGATGTAAAAGAATTTAATATTCTCATTTTTATTTTTGGGTGACGGATTTGAAGTTGGGCTTGTTTTATTAAACTTTTTTTTTAATGCAGAAACCTTCAGTCAAATGGGTTGACCGGTAAGATACCTCCTGAGCTTTGCAATTTGAGATATCTCCAGGAACTTCGGTTGGACAGGAATAAGCTTCAAGGAACTGTTCCTGCTGCTGGAAATCCAGATTTTTCACCTTACATAAATGGGAAGTAAGTAAAGATTCTTGCAGTGAAGACTTTGGTTAAGTTCTGTCCTTTTAATTTGCAGTTTTGGATGTGGGTACTGTGCAAACTTTTGAAAGGTTGGTTACAATGGCAACATATAAGCTTAATTTCCTGATGAGACAAATTGGATGATCATATAAAGTAGTAAAAGACTCTTTCTACAATCTGCCTTCCTTGAAGATGATTTAAAAGTTTAGTGTAGATAGCTCATGGGCAGGAAGGATAGTGCCATCAAATGTCAGTAATCTTTTCAGCATATGGAAAATTTTACCTGTTAGGCAGGATTCAGGGTTAAAACAGGTAAGTCGAGGATGATAGCAGAGTATCTCAATAGATAGCCACTAGCAGCCTGGAAATAGTTAACAGTATTCAGAAAGATTCTCTTTTTGTTTTAATGATTCTAGATCATTTGTTTCATGGTGATTGAACCTTCATATTGGATGCAAAGCCAAATATACTTCAAGTAGATGGCAAAAATGTTACAAGAGTTACCAAGGTTGTTGCCATTATCAGCACAGAGATAATCAAGCCATTAAAAAAGATTAACTTCATTTAAATTTCTTGTTCATCTTTGTTAGTGGATGTAGCGAACTCTTTTGTGGTTTATGAAAGTGAATTTGGAGATGTATCTTCTATTTGTTGTGGTCTGATATGGAGACAGTCAGATGGGTTGACTGGAGATGTGTGCACTATTGTTGTGGTATGGGGCTTCATTTAGATTTGGCATTTAATTGTAAATTTGATGAATCAGAATCTTGAGTGGGATAATAAACATCTATTTAGCATGTAGAAGGTTTTAATTTTCTTAAGTTTATTTCTTGTACTTAATGTCTGGTTCAGGTATGGTGCAAGCAGAAACTTAACAGGCTTTTGTCGCTTAAAAGTTGCAAATTTCTCAAACAACTTCTTTGTTGGGAGCATACCTAAGTGCTTGGAGGATCTTCCAAGGTTTCTTTTATTGCACCTGTCTCATGTTTGTTTCTTTTTTCTTGGTAAATCTTTTCATTGATGTCTTGCATGCAGGTCAAGTTTTCAAGGGAACTGCCTCCAACAAAAAGATTCAAAACAGCGTCCAACCATTCAATGTGGTATGTATGATAAGATTTTCCTTTATGGAACACTATCTAGGGGTACAAGCATACATGCACAAAATATTCCATAAACAGTAAATGCAAAATGAATAAAGGCTGTTCCAGGTTTAGAGTTGTTGACAAGTACATGCTCAGTTCTCATTTATTGAGTTGCAATTACATGTGCAATCTGTCTGCATATGTGCCAATTGATCATTCTGATACTATGCATAGCCTGTGGCTGTTAAAGATTCAAGTGGTAAAGCCCTTGGGCTTGGAGGTATGCTCCCCCCAAGTCCAAGGTTCAAATCCCCTTGGGTGCAAACAATCTCTATGGTGATCGGACTGGGAGATTTTTCCATTGAATTACCCGAGGTGCACTTGCAGAAAACTCCTTGCTGAGGGTCTGTGCACTCCTGAGATTACTCGGATCGCTGTTTCCGGACATCCGGTGCGAATAAAAAGAAAAAATCATTTACAATTATTGCAGTTGGGAGTGACAATAATCCTTTTTGTAGGCGGTGCTCCACCTGCCAAAAGCCATCCTGGAGCAAACTCGAAGCATCCATCAGCTAAGGGTGCATCAAAGCATCAGAGGGCATCAAAACCTGTCTGGCTTTTAGCTCTAGAAATAGCAACAGGAACTATGGTGGGTTCTCTGTTTCTGGTTGCTATTCTTACTGCTCTTCAGAAGTGCAATGGTAAATCTTCTATCATAATCCCCTGGAAGAAATCAGCAAGTGGAAAAGACCATACGACTGTATGCATAGGTTCGGTTTGTTAACTTATACTATGTCCACCTCCATGCATTTAAAAGTTTTGGGAGTTAATTGATTGTAAATAATTTGTTTAATTACCGGTTTTCTTACAGATTCAGAAACTTTGAAAGATGTGGTGAGATACAGCAGGCAGGACCTTGAAGTAGCCTGTGAAGACTTCAGCAATATTATTGGCTCCTCACCAGACAGTGTGGTCTACAAAGGTACGATGAAAGGTGGACCTGAGATTGCAGTGATATCCTTCTGTATCAAAGAAGAGCATTGGACAGGCTATCTTGAGCTTTACTTTCAGAGAGAGGTACTAATTATTACTTGCTAAACAGCAGCCTAAAGAATTCAATGAACCATACCGATCACGGCATGCAAGAGTCATTAAATTGAAAACAACCAACTTCAAGAATCTCACTTGTGGTGTCATTCAGGTGGCTGATTTGGCAAGATTAAATCACGAGAATGCAGGAAAACTTCTTGGTTATTGTAGAGAGAGCACTCCATTTACAAGGATGCTGGTTTTTGAGTATGCATCAAATGGAACACTGTATGAGCACCTACATTGTAAGTCAAGTTTCTTTATTATAACATTTGTTTACTTCAATGTGCGAAAACTCATCCATGACATGCCTTATTGGATCAAATCTAAGCATTTTTCTTGTACTGCAGATGGAGAAGGATGCCAATTTTCTTGGACTAGGCGTATGAAGATTGCTATTGGAATTGCACGTGGACTGAAGTATCTTCACACAGAACTTGAGCCACCATTTACCATATCAGAGTTGAATTCTAGTGCCATTTATCTTACAGAAGATTTTTCCCCCAAGGTTAACCCTAAGCCTCATTTACTTGTTATTTTCGTCTGCTGGAAAATTAGTGATTTCAGCAAAGTTTCACATTCAAAGACTGCATCAAGCCCGTTTCCTATTTACTAGAATACTAATTTTTATGGCTGTTTCCATTGATAAAGCTCCAGAACCTTGGAGAAATACTAAGAACATTATTCTTTAATTGCAGCTGGTTGATTTTGAATGTTGGAAGACTATTCTTGCAAGGTCAGAAAAGAACTCAGCTGCTATTGGCAACCAAGGTGCTCTCTGTGTTCTTCCAAATTCCCTGGAGGCACGCCATCTGGATGTCCAAGGCAATGTGTATGCTTTCGGTGTACTTCTACTGGAAATTATAAGCGGGAGACCTCCATATTGTAAGGAGAAAGGGTTCTTAGTCGAATGGGTAAGAAACTTGATGAAATATGAATGCATGTGATACTTCCCTTTCAGTTAAAAGGTGATCTTTACTTGAGTAATGCACCGAAACCTTAAAGCTTCACTCTGCTGCAGGCCAAGAACTACCTTGAACTACCAGAAGTCATGTCTTATGTGGTGGATCCAGAGTTGAAACATTTCAAAAATGAAGACCTCAAAGTTATATGCGAGGTAGTAAATCTTTGCATCCACCCAGACTCCAGCAAGCAGCTATCCATGAAGGAAGTGTGTACCATATTAGAGAGCAGAATTGACTCATCAGTACCCGTCGACTTTAAGACTTCTTCTCTGGCCTGGGCCGAGCTGGCACTTTCATCGTAAAGGGCTGAAGCAAACACGCCATAGATCAGTACTATACAACTGTAATACTATTTTTTTTTTATTCCATTTCCCCCCCTTCTTAATTTCTATGTTCTTTGTAAATGCTTGCATGCAAGAGCAAAAGTAAAGCCTCATGCCTGACAAAGTCTCTTTGTATACAATTCCATGAGTAGTAAAGTCGTGAGATCAATTGAATCACAACTTGGTAGTTCTTAACGAACTCTTTTCTCCAAAGACTAACCATGCACCCTTGAGAAAGGGTTGCAAAATTACAGTTTATGGGCTTACAATTGTGTTGCAAAACTTGTATACTATTTTCTTTTTATCAACGCAACGATCCCTTACAAAATCACTTGTTTACTCATTCATATATCTTTACACTTATTTTTATGACATTCATATTTTGTCTATTTTCGTACCAAAGTCTATCTTTTCACTTAAGTTCCATGGAGCAGTATCATCTTCCATAAAAATGAAAGATGGGGAAGAGATGGAACGTACCAATTTGGCATCCGCAGTGAATTATGATGGAAGGAATGAAGGATGGATAAGGGCCCCAGAAAGAATGTAATAAAGTTTACGTGTCTTGCATTACACCCTTTGCCAAAATGAAGGCGAAAACAGAAGCCAGTACTGTACAAGGCCCTCAAGAGTCAAGACCACCTTATATTCGCACTTACCAGACCTTATTTTCCGGATTAATGTGGACTTTTGTGATAAGAGAACCTCCAATTCCAAAGGTCGGACGGATCAACAACCAAGGAATAAGCATGGATTGGTGGGTAGTTTGCTTTGCTCCCAAGGCTCATCACCCTTTTTTGTTAATTTTTCTTTACTCCTGATGATCGCTATGTCTGCGCTCAAATGATGATACAAGTTACAACCACCCTGTGGGGTGTCATTTTTTTCACAGCTTGCATGGGGAGCAAACTACTCAGTTGTGCACAATACTGAGTACAAAGCAAGTTATCAGACCAAGTCTCCTTGTCACCTGGAGTATCACGTTGTCTATGGCCCCCTCCTCTCAGACGAAAATTATTAATTTCATATACATAGAGAAATGCTTTAATCAGTATATTCATAAATTGACGAGATTTAATATGTTACGTTAGATTATAAATTATTTTTATTATAAAATACTTGACATATTATATAAAGTCATATCAATTTATAAATTTATTTTTATGAAATTTATTTACAGCTGTATCACTTCTCTATCTATTTAGAAAAATATTAATATTTTGCTTGTTTTTCCTCTCTAATTAATTTTGTGAATTCATAAAGACCAATGTATCTTTACGTTTTATAAATACTGAATTTTGAAATATGAGTAATTATGTTAGAGCTTTTCATTCTCTCTCTCTCTCTCTCTCTCTCTCAATCGTCGAGTTCCTTTCATCTTTCTACCAATTATTTGCTTCCACGTGCAGAACCCCACCGATTCGAATTACTGGTTCACAACGTAAACAAAAACCCAATTTCGAACATTTCGATTTCCCACTAAAACGGAATTCCCGTACAACCGTGCCGTTAACTCACCCACTATCCATTGAACCGCTAACGGAAGCCGTTTCCATCCCCACTATAAACCTCCCAACCTCACTCTGCTCTGCTCTCTCAAATTCCCTCTGCAATTCTCTCCCAGCTTTCAACTACTTTCGCAAGAAAATCTCTACGAAAAGAAACAAAATGCGTGAGATTCTTCACATCCAAGGGGGCCAATGCGGGAACCAGATTGGGGCAAAGTTCTGGGAGGTGGTGTGCACGGAGCACGGGATTGATCCCACGGGTCGGTACAATGGCGACACGGATCTCCAGCTGGAGCGGGTCAACGTGTACTACAACGAAGCGAGCTGTGGGAGGTTCGTGCCCCGGGCTGTTCTCATGGATCTGGAGCCAGGCACCATGGATAGTCTCAGATCCGGGCCGTACGGTCAGATTTTCCGCCCGGATAACTTCGTGTTCGGGCAATCGGGTGCGGGTAATAATTGGGCCAAGGGGCATTACACCGAGGGAGCTGAGCTCATCGACTCCGTTCTCGACGTCGTGAGGAAGGAGGCTGAGAACTGTGACTGTTTGCAAGGTATATTTCTTAGCGTTCTCTCTTTAGAGTGAGTTCTCGTTGGTTCTCAGGAAAAGGGGGAAGTGTATTCTTTATTTTTTAATGGAAAGTTCCTTTTGTTTTTCGGATTCTTATTTTCGATGTGAACTCATTCAGTCTGTCTGTCTGTCTCTCTCTCTCTCTCACTTTTCTGTGAAATATTAATATACTATATTTAGAATCTGTTTGGTCCTCGAGAAAACGAGGGAAAGTTAAGGAAAATGCACAACGCTTATCGTTCTCTGAGCATCGTTATTTTGAACTCTCTATCCGTTTGTCTACTTTCTTCACCTCTAAAAACCAAACAATCACTCCATATTTGTTTTTTGAGAATCGGTTGGGATTTGATTTGCAGGCTTTCAGGTATGCCATTCGCTCGGGGGTGGGACCGGGTCCGGAATGGGGACCCTACTGATATCAAAGATAAGGGAGGAGTACCCGGACCGAATGATGCTCACCTTCTCCGTGTTCCCGTCTCCCAAAGTCTCTGACACCGTGGTGGAGCCCTACAACGCCACCCTTTCTGTCCACCAGCTCGTCGAGAACGCCGACGAGTGCATGGTCCTCGACAACGAGGCTCTCTACGATATCTGCTTCCGCACTCTCAAGCTCACCACCCCAAGCTGTTAGTTTCTCTCGCCTCATTGCATCTAAATTATCATTTTCGATTCACCCTCTAATATTGTGTTTGTTGGGGATTACTATTGTTTTGTTTTTATTTTCAAAATGGGTACACATGATTTCAACGTTTTCTTGGTTAATGATTAAACTTTTGATAAGCAATTTGTTGCTAAAACTTTTGATGTTGGGTTGAATGGAGGATTCTGTAGAATCAGACATCGTACCGTGCTTGACTAGTATTTATGACTGGTAGGATCCCCCAAATCATTTGCTAGTTGATCATTACACAATTCTGTATTTCTGGACGAGGGTACATTTCCGGATGCCAAGATAAGGATAATCTTTTTTGTGGCATTATATTTTCGATTTTCAGTTGGTTTTGGTTGGACAACGAGTCACCTGATTCAGATTCTTTTCTTTATACCTGTGCACAAAAAATGAACGGTTGTTATCACATGGGTCTCATTTCCTAGAGCTTTTCGCTGAATATTTCGTAGTGTATGTTGCGATTGTTTTATCGTGATTCAAGTATTCTTGGGACGGTCATTTGAATTTACTGCTTAGAGCTTATCTCTTTTTATCGTTTTCTATTTAATTTAATGTTTTTGGTGAAATAGACAGGCACATCTTGTTGTGTCTTATTCATGATTTCCTTTTGCAATTTACTGGGGTATCAATATAGGATCTATCTCTTCCGAGTTTTCAATTCTGATGCAAAAAATGCAAGATAGCTAATTTGTTGCCTCTGTTTTTCAATGGAGCTAACCAGTTACGTTTCCGTGATTAGTTGGAGATTTGAACCATCTCATTTCCGCTACCATGAGTGGTGTCACATGCTGCCTGCGTTTCCCTGGTCAGCTAAACTCAGACCTTCGCAAGTTGGCTGTGAACCTAATTCCGTTCCCGCGGCTTCATTTCTTCATGGTTGGCTTTGCACCTCTCACATCTCGTGGTTCCCAGCAATACCGGGCTCTCACTGTTCCCGAACTCACTCAGCAAATGTGGGATTCTAAGAATATGATGTGTGCTGCTGACCCTCGACATGGCCGGTACCTAACAGCATCTGCCATGTTCCGTGGCAAGATGAGCACCAAGGAAGTTGATGAGCAGATGATAAATGTGCAAAACAAGAACTCTTCCTACTTCGTAGAATGGATTCCCAATAATGTGAAGTCCACTGTCTGCGACATACCTCCCACTGGCCTGAAGATGGCTTCCACATTTATTGGTAACTCCACATCTATTCAGGAGATGTTTAGGAGGGTCAGCGAACAGTTCACAGCTATGTTCCGCAGAAAGGCATTCTTGCACTGGTACACCGGGGAGGGTATGGATGAGATGGAGTTCACAGAGGCCGAGAGCAACATGAATGACCTGGTTTCCGAGTACCAGCAGTATCAGGACGCAACTGCAGACCAGGAAGATGAGTACGAGGAGGAGGAAGGATACGAGGAAGAGGCTTAAATTAAGTCCTGTTGGTTTCCATTGTAGGATAGTAGATGATGAATTTACTCTGGTTGTAGTTTTGTTTGTTATGCTGTGGAGTGTCTCTAAAGTTTGTGGGGTTTAGTAATGCAATACCGCATTGCCTGTGTCTGGGTGTGCCCTTTTCGTTTTTGGTGTTTTCTCCACACTTACAAAGCTTTGTTTGGATTATTGCTTTCATTAGTTATTTGCATTTAAGAATCCATGAGTCCCACAAATTGCAAGATTCTTGACATTGTTTCCTTGGACAGGACGGTGTAACACCCCAAATTTCTCCTCAGACTTCATTTTCTTCAGTTGTCGAGAGTTCTAGGTGTTGAGCTGCTCTATTTTCTTTTTCTTTTTTGCCGGTAGAGTTACGAACGGGGCCCGAGAACTTCATGAATTCTACTTCATTCAGAGTCCAGGCTCCAGAGAATGGAGCATTTTCGCATCAGGTACGTTTGCGAGAGGATCACATATGCACATTATTGTTAACAAGACTTTCCCGTGTCCTAAGACATTTCAGGTTTTTGTTTTTACAAATTGACGTGATTTCATATGATTCGTTAAATTTATCTTATAATAAAAATAATGTCAATGCCTAAAAATAACACAACATGCTGAAAGATGAGAAAAAGTCATTCTCAGACTGTTGAGACTACTCGGGCCTTGATCATTGTGGTTTGGAGCCTTCGGTAGTGGTTCGGAGTGATTGTATAGTGTACGATTGTATGGTGTACGTGTGTACATTCATAACAGTGAATAAGAAATAAATGCAAGAAAAATAAAAGAAATGAAGATATACAAATTTATGTGGCATGATGCCTACGGTCCCTTTCAAATCGTCTTGTTCCTCTTCTAATTTTTAGTCCCTCATTCCTTTATGTCACATCTTTTTTCATTTATATCACTTCTCAATTTTTTCTAGACACCATGTCCTTCCTCACTTTTGTTCACCTCTTCTCTTCTTTCTCTTTCATTTTGTTGTCGTCTAGTGGAGATCTTTAGGTAATGTTTACATAATAAGTTGAGATGAAAGTTAAAAATTGAATAAAATATTGTTAAAATATTATTTTTTAATATTATTTTAAGATTTAAAAAGTTAAATTGTTTATTATTATTTATATAAAAATTTAAAAAATTATAATGATAAAATGAAATAAAACACTTCTTTTATCCAAACGTGGTTGATAGGGTTGGACTTAAAAATTCATTGTGGGCCTGGAATGTTTTATCTCTTTCAATTAACTTTACAATATGATATACTACATTAAATCAAATCAATTAATATTTTTATTTTTGTATAATCTATTTATAATTAAAATATTTCTTTTAATTTTATGGCCCAATTGAATTGCTGACTCAATTAAAGTATCACTTGCTTAGCTAGTCCCCACCGAAGACGTGAACTCTTTTTTTTTTTTTTTGAAGATGGGAACTCTTGAGCTTGGTAAAAGCTGTGTAGTATTTTTTGTCCTCCGCGTTTCGCTTTCTTCCTCCACCATCTTTATGCCACAAATAAAGAAATAGCTGGTGCTTAGAAATTAGGTGGAAACAGCATAAAACCTAGTGGATATCATTTGTTCTAAAAAAGTAAGATTCGGAACTTCTTCATGCATTTTCTTCTCATCAAACATAAGAACTTCTCATATAAAAGATCTCCCTTTCATCAGGTTAGTTTACGCTTTTCTTGTGTTTGAGGGGTTTCATTATCTTCACAAGGAACACACTTAATTATGAACTTAATTATAAATGTTGATGTTGTGTTTCACAGTCTAAGCAGTAACACGATAACCAAGCTTCGTGTTACCTGCAACAGAGAAGGAGAAAAGGCTCTGGTAAAACTTAGGGTCACTTTGATGCCAAAGTCAGTGAATAACTCTACGAAAAAAACTCCGAATTACAGAATCAATAGTTATGGTTTCCAGAGAGAGCGCCCTCCTGTAGAAGGGATGTCCCTTATTTATACATGATCCGGGTTCTGCTCCCGAGGGAGGTTGTGGCGTGTCAAATGTCAGACCTACTACCACTCATTTCTTGATCTGGGTTCCGTATCCGAGGGAGATCGTGGCATGTTAGATGTCAGACCTGCTACTACTCATTTCCTGTCACCACAATGTCTGTCTGCGACCTAGGCAGTTGAGGGAGATCGTGCCGTGTTAGTTGTGCTAGATCTGCCCTGCAGCCACCTTCCTGCTAGGACCGTGGGCAAGTCGTCCTTTATACGTGGGAGCACCATTGCGTGCCAGATCTCCTGACACAGGCATTGAATGCGGCGTGCCTTGAGTCTGTCGAATCCATGACGGGACATGTTCAGCCGTCCATGTGTAGTTGGGCGTCCTGTTCAGCACTTTGTGATAGGGCTCGGCAAGTTGCCAAGTCCCGAGACGTTCTCCTCAGCACCTTTAAGCTTTGTGTTGAAAGGCCCTCTCGGGTTAGTTTGTGCTCGGTACCCGATCCTCTGGCCCAAGGTCTCTGGCTTCCCTCCTTAGGCTTGAGGTTCCATAGCTCAATGAGCCTGAAAATACCGCCTTAATCTCCTGGCTGTGACAATTAGGGCGAATACCAGCATGTCGTTCGGGGGTACCTTGCTTCTGCTCCACAGAAGGCTCGCTATCCTTTTTCCACTTCCCCGACAAGTACGGCTGATACGACATTTGGGGACACTGCTAGGTACACAATCAAAGTCTCACCAGGTCTCATCTAGCTTAGCAGTAGGGGTGACTCAGGTACAATTTCAAATACATGAAGGCTTTTTCACAAGTCTCATCCTAATTTTGGGCCTTCCTCAGGACTTTGAATAAAGGTAATCACCAGTCAGTTGATCAAGTGATGAACCGATTCAGGGTTGCCGCTCGTCCGGCCAGCCTCTAGACTTCATGAAGGTTATAGGGGGAAGGCATTCCCATCACTGCTTCCACCTTCTCGGGATTCACCTCGATCCCTCTTTCGGAGACCATGAACCCCAGGAATTTACCCGTCTCCACACTTGAAAGGGTTGAGCTTTATCCGATATTGCCAGAGGACGAAAAAAGCTTCTCATAGATCTGCCAAATGTTGTATGAACTCTTTGATTTTCACTAACAGATCGTCTACGTATACTTCCATATTTTGGCCTATCGGCTGCTTGAACATTCAGTCAACTAACCGTTGGAAGGTGGGCCCCGCATTCTTCAAGCCGAACAACATTTCTTTGTAGCAGTAGAGCTCTCGGTCTGTTATGAATGCAGTCTTCTCTTCGTCGTCCGGATTCATCCTGATCTAGTTGTACCATGAATAAGCATCCATAAAGTTAAGGAGGGGATGCCTTGCCGTTGAATCCACAATTAGGTTGATGCGTGGTAAGGAGAAGCTATTTTTCAGGTAGGTTTTATTCAGGTCGGTGAAGTCGAAATACACCCGTCATTTCCTGTTGGCTTTCTTCACCAAAACTACATTAGATAACCACTCTAGGTAATAGACCTCTCGGATGAATCTTGTCGCTAGGAGGCGATCTACCTCTTCAACTATCGCCTCATACTTCTCAGCGTTAAAACTCCGCCGTTTCTGCTTGACTTTCCGTGTTGTTGGATCGACACAGAGCCAATGCTCAATGATGGAATTGTCAATCCCAGGCATGTCCTCGTGGCTCTAGGTGAACACAACTTGGTGTTCGATGAGGAGAGATATCAGTGCCACTCTCATCTCCGGGTTCAGCTTAGTCCCAATGTAGACCTGTCGTTTCGATTCCTATTGATCAACTGTCACCCGCTCCAAAGGCTGGTTGGGTGCGGCCTACTGATGGGCTTGTTCATCGCAGACTTCTTCGTCCCATTCGGTCAGGACCGAAGGTGAACCCAGCTTGAGTGCTTCTACCGGCCATTTGATTGACGCGATGATTTTGAACTCATGCCTCAGTTCTCAGTCGTAGCATTCCCAAGCTAGGATCTGCTTGCTGCATATTTTGCCCACCCCCAAATCGGTAGGAAACTTCATTTTGAGGTAGTAAGTGGACGTTACTGCCCTCAAGCTGTTTGGGGTGGGGCATCCCAGTATGACATTGTATGAGGATGGGGTCTTGATGACTAAGAAGTCGATTATGGTGGTTGTGGTCCTGGGCGCCTTCCTTGCCAGGACTGAAAGAGTAATGGCCCCCATTGGTTGAACGAAGTCTCCCGTGAAGCCCTTGAGCAGCATTGGAGTCGAGTGCAGTAGATCCGGGTTGATGCCCATTCTGACAAAAGCTTCCCATAATAGGATGTTAGCCGAACTGCCGTTGTCGATCAGGATCCTCTGAATTTTAAAGTTTGTCACTTGCATCGTTACCGCCAATGCATCGTCATGTGGGTGGAGGATGCCTTCTTCATCCCTTTCGTCAAAGGTTATCGTGGTGCCTCCAATACGCTGTAGTGACCTGTTTGTGCCCCTTTCGGCGCTGAACACTTCCTTGTAGCGTGCCCTTAGGGCGTGTGCCTTTCGAGCCAATGAAGTGGCTCCACTTCCAACATATCCTCCGGTGATTATGCTGATTTCCCCAAGCGGTCTGTCCTCCACTAGGGGGTTTCTTCGCCTTTCGTCCCTTGCTCCCTGCCTTCTCGGGCTGTCTCCCCGCCGGAAGCCCAAGCACCTACCTCTGTGTCAGTCCATTTGATTCTTCGATCTGCGTGCATGATTCCTCTGCTTTTCTTCTTTTATTCTCTTTAGGGCATAGCAATCTCGGGTGCTATATCGGTTATTCATGTGATACTCACAGTACGACGGTTCTCCACCTCTCGGGGTCATTCTCTTTTGGGGCTTGAGCGTTGGTTCCCTTCTACTGCCAGGTTTGTGTGAGTATGGCCACCCTGGGGCCGAGCTAGTGCTTCTCTCATTTTCTTCTCATCCGACGCTTCCCACCTTTCCCCTCTCTGTTCGCGATTTGGCTGTTGCCTTGACGCCTTCAGACCGGCCCGCTCTACTTTTGATCGTCGTGGCGCAGTTAAGGTCTCGAGGGTGTCTTTAGCATTGATGAACCCATCTGCTTGGTCCATGAACTCCCTTAGCGTGGTAGGAGTTTTTCGTGCTATCTCGGACATAAACAGATTTAGTGGCCAGATTCCTCCCAAGAGGGTCACCAATGTGATCTTCTTGTCTTGATTGTCTGTGGTCATACGCTCCCGATTGAACCGCAAGAGATATGACTTCAGATTTTTTCCATCTCGTTGTTTGACAGTAAGGAGGTAAGCTGCTTGGCATCTCCTCTTACGACTTTCCAGGAATTGCGTCATGAAGAGGCGAGCGAGCTTTTCAAAGCTTTCTATCATTCCTGACGATAACAACCTAAACCAGGTCTGGGCGACTCCCTTTAGTGTTAGCGGGAAGGCTCGGTAGGCGACCTTTACTGGAAAACATATGCAAGTCATGTGTGCCTTGAACGTTTCCAAGTGCTCCAGTGGGTCTTTAGACCAGTCGTACGCTTCCCATCTGGGGGGGGACTTTGAACTTGGGGGGAAGCGGTATAGCCATGACTCTCACGCTATATGGGAGGTCGAAGCTAACGAGTAGCTGGTCTACGGTTGATGGGATGTCTATCTTATTCTCCATTTTTGCACATTTGTTCCCGCTCTTGGATTTTGAGGTGCATCTTGCGTTTTTCTTCTTCTGTCGCAATGTCCGTTGAGGCCCGTCGCGAATCCTCATGCTCGTTGATGCTTGGTTCTGCTCCTCCCACAAGCTCCTCATTGGCAAACCTGAGGGCCACGTTCTCCTGGCGGAGCGTCCCCGTTTCCTCTGTTAGCTTTCTTATGGTCTCCTCCATGCTTGCAAGTCTTGCTTCCATCGTTTCCTCCTCGTAATCTCCCATTCTTGTAGTTTGGGACCACATTGTTGCCGGCATGCAAAGTACACGCATTTATGAAAAAATAAATCCCACAGACGGCGCCACTATTGATGTAGTGTTTCGCAGCCCAAGTAGTAACACAATAACTAAGCTTTGTGTCACCCGTAACAGAGAAGGATAAGAGGCTCCAATGACGCTTGGGGTTACTTTGATGCCAAAGTCAGTGAATAACTCTACGAAGAAAGCTCAGAATTACAAAATCAATAGTTATGGTTTCCGCAGAGAGAGAGAGAGAGAGCCCTCTTGTAGAAGGGATGACCCTTATTTATACTTGATCCGGGTTCCGCTACCGAGGGATATCGTGGCGTGTCAGGTGTCAAACCTGCTACCACTCATTTCTTGATTTGGGTTCCATTGCTAAGGGAGATCGTGGCATGTTAGATGTCAGACCTGCTACCATTCATTTCCTATCACCACAGTGTCAGTCTGCGGCCTAGGCGGCTGAGGGAGATCATGCCGTGTTAGCTGTGCTAGGTTTTCCCTACAGCCACCTTCCTGCCAGGGTTGTGTGTCAGATCGTGGGAAAACTGTCATTTAAATGTGGGTGCACCGTAGTGTGCCGGGTCTCCTGACACAGGCATTGAATGCAGCGTGCCTTAAGTCTGTCAAATCCATGACTGGACATGTTCAGTCTTTCGTGTGTAGTTGGGCATCCTGTCCGGCACTCTATGATAGGGCTCGGCAAGTTGCCGAGTCCCGAGACATTCTCCTCGGCACCTCTGAGCTTGGTGTCGAAAGGCTCTCTCTGGTTGGTTTGCACTCGGTACCTCATCCTCTGGCCCGAGGTCTCTGACTTCCTTTTTTGAGATAACTCGATCTTCTTGGACCCAGGCCCTTTTGGGATGGGCCCTCCCTCACAATGAATAATTCTATTTAGCACACAACACTTCTTTTCTTTTCTTTTTATAATATGTATGTGATCTATGAATGATAAGTAGAATAATTCAATTAATTTAATAGAAATAAAAAAAATTAAAATATATATAATATATGATTTGAAATAATGAATAACATAATCCCTTAATTATTGTGGTCAGCATATGTTTCAAAAATGGCATTGCTAACACCATTTAAAGACTTGTGGAGATTCCTACCATGATACTAATATAGTCTGTCTCTGCCAAACTCGTGCACGTCAGGATTGATTTTAACGTTTTTGGGTTTGGCCTTGAGCTTACATTGGATTGAGTACACGTGGACGAAGGTGTCAGTGTATGCTTATAAATAAGCCACGTAAAACATTCCAAATTTCCAAATCTAATTGGAATTTTAATTACTTTATCTTCACATTTTAAAAAATATATATATTATACATCATTTTCACACCACATTAATATTCAATTTATTATTTTTATCTTTATTTAAAGACACATATTTACTAAACTAAAATATCATTTGAACACTTGAAATGAATTACAAAATAAATGGTGAACATAAAGTGTCATGTACATCATAGTAACATTCGTCATCCATTACTATACAGTTTCTTGTAATGCATGGTACATCTAGAGGTGCACAAAAACGCCGAAAACCCGGCCCGACCGAAATGCCGACCCGGCCCGACCCGAATTAACCGAACCGTTTTGCGTTCCGAAGCGGAAACGGAATGCCCGTTACCCGATTCGTTTTTAAACGGGTAATACCCGTTTACCCGATTTACTGTAAAATTTCGTCTAACCGAATCACTCTCTCTCGCTCTGTCGCAGCCTCTCTCGCTCTGTCGCAGCCTCTCTCGCTCTCTCGCTCTCTCGCAGCCTCACTCACTCTCTCGTAGCTGACTCTCTCCATCGCAACTGACTCTCGCTGCTCTCACTCTCTCCATTGCAACTCAGAATCAAGGTTAGTGGGTCTGTCATTTGGTTTATGGGTGTTTGGATGGTTGGAAAACAGAATCTTGCTCCCTTGCATGAGATTAGTTTGTTAGTTGTGGGTTTATGAGTGTTTTGATTATTTTCTTACGAAGGAATGACTATACTGAATATTTTGGATTTATGGGTGTTTATGGGTGTTTTGATTATTTTCTTACGAAGGAACCAACCATTTATACTGAGATTGCGATTGATAGATGTACCAATGGTCACTAAAGTTCAAGCTAAAATTTAGGCATTATGCAGCTTAAATTTTGAAATGAAATGCAGAGCAACTATCATAGCTAAGATTTACAGTGTTTTTGTGAGTGCAAAAACAGAGAAGATGTGGGTGCAGTAGCCATGGCCAAGAAGGGTCTGATGCATTGACCATTGGTTCTCCATTTTCACAATAGAAGTATATATTTTATCTTTTTGAAGGAAAAGAAAGAAATCAATTAAGGGGAAAAAGTTTGAATGTGATGTTAAATGGAACTCCGACCAAACAAATAAATAAATTAATGGATTATTCAAAAGAGAAATTTATAATTATTCTTTTTCCATTGGAGCTTCGTCACTTCACATGCATATATAAAGGCAAAAGACAGATTTGGAGGCACCGCCCCATCTCAGACTTGATCAAATTTATCCTATACATACTTTTATCTTCATGAAAAAAGCAGGGACATTTGGAAGATACTAAATCCCCGCCTCAAAAGCTTTATAAATTGAAAGAATAACATGGAATCTGCTACCCTTTTTAAACTTTTTGAAGTTCTTGGAATCCTTAAGACTTAAGTTACCAACAATAGAAAATCTCACTTAGATTTTAGATTAATTGTACAACAATCGAACAGATACTTCTGCACCAAGAATTTTAGATTTGGAAAAATCTTTAGATCTAGCATTAATTGACAATTAATTGTTGTATCAAGCTGACTTCTCCAACCCAACACTAAGCCTATTAATCCAGAAGATAAGGATAGGCAAACACCAAAGAAAAAGTCGAAAGACAAAGAAAGAGATCAGGAGAAATTCAGTAGTGATATTGAAGTTCTGTACAGAACTAAGGAAAGTATCTCTAATCCAGATAGTACTTATTTCATGGTAGGATTCAAGTTTAGTGGATGCAAACAGTATCACATTCATGCCTACATTGATACAGGAGCAAGTATATGTGTTGCAAACCAATACACATTCCCTCTTTGCAGATGGGAAAAAGCATGTACTTTTTTTAAAACTGTCATAAAGTACTCTCACAAAAAGTGGTGTGAAAAAGACTTGGGTAAAAGTTTCAAAGCTAGGCATGAAAGTTTGAAAGCAAGCTTGTTTTAATCATCTAATACATCCAAATGTTATTAAAGAATGTCCCACCAGGTGTTAGGCAATATGTCCATCTCAGCTAATGGGATCGTGGTTTTTAACTACATATGCAGGCCCCAACATTTTTTAGTAACACCTTTGCATTAGGCAAAGCTTTAGTAACATGTTCCTAGCTACTAGTATCAATCTGTACGTGCATATACTATATAATATGTTAGACAGCTGCAGTATTTATTGGCTCCCTTCCTCTTTCTTAATTGTCTGGCTAGCTTTTTGTTAAAGCTGCATGCTCTTCCTCGCTCCCTTTTCCACGTAATTAGATCATGATAATGATCGTCAAGCTAGCTAGATTCTCTCAAGTTGGCTATGACGAATGTTGTTGACTGACTTGTCTTCTTTTTTTACAAGACGAAGAGATTTTAAGCATTAAATTAATTCTTACAACAGAAGAAGCAAGTATTGCGTATCTAGGCTTGTGGAATTTGTGTTCTAGTTTTGTAGAAAATTTGTGTTCTCTAGCCTATTAATCAAGCAAAATGCTAATTGAACTTATGAATATAGCTATATATATATATTAGGCAGTTTAGATTTATAGGGTAACTGTTCATGCACCAGAATATATATGTTGGTGACTATTTTTTTTTTTTTTGGTTTGATAGGCTATTTCTGATCATTCCATTAATCTTACTCTTTTTTTTTTTATTGCAGTTGAACTCTATGGAACAAAGTGCTGCTATGCCTTCATCTGGGTCTGAAACAATGCCCAATGTGATTCATTTGGATAGTACTCTATCTCCAACTTTGGATAGCTCTCTCCCAACAACTAGTCCACAAGCTCGCCCTCCTATCACAAGAAGACGGGGAAGATCAGATGTATGGCAACACTTTACGAGGATTGAGAATATCGAGGATCCCAATGAGCCCAAAGCCACGTGCGATTACTGTGGTAAGGTTTTGTTATGTCATCCTAAAAAACAAGGTACTTCATCCTTAAAGTATCATCATCAGACATGTAAAGTTTTTAATGTTAGTGGGGTTGGAAGGGATAACCCTCAATCAAAAATGACCGGGACTAGGAAGACGGGGGTGGATGGTACAACTAGCAGTCCTAGTATTGGACTTGCCAAGTACAATGAACAGAAAATACGATTGGCGGTAGCTAAAATGATAATCATGGATGAGCTACCGTTTAGATTTGTAGAAAAACAAGGTTTTAAAGACTTTATGGCCGTAGTTGAGCCTAGATTTCCAATCCCCTCTCGCATTACTGTTATGCGAGATTGTATGAAGATGTACATGTTAGAAAAAGATAAGTTGAAGAACATGTTCATGACATCTGATTATAAGATTTGCATCACTACTGACATGTGGACATCAATTCAGAATCTTAACTATATGTGCATAACAGCTCATTTTATTGATGATGATTGGATCTTGCATAAGAGGATTATAGATTTTAAGAAAGTTCCTGATCACAAAGGGATAACAATAGGAAAAGAGATTGAGTCATCTATACTTGGATGGGGCATAAAGAAGATATTTACAATAACAGTAGACAATGCATCGTCTAACACTACGGCCATCGATTATTTGAGGAAAATTGCCAAACTTAGGGATTGTATGGTATTAGACAATGAACTTATGCATATAAGATGTTGTGCACATATTTTAAATCTCATTGTCCAAGATGGATTGAAAGAAATTGATAAATCAATTGTCAAGATTCGAAATGCAGTTAAATATGTGAAGTCTTCCCCTGCAAGACTTAATAAGTTCAAGTCATGCGCAGAGAAACAAAATATTTTTAGTGGTGGGCTTCTTTGTCTGGATGTTCCAACTAGGTGGAACTCAACATATCTAATGTTGAGTGTGGCTCTCAAATATCATGCGGCGTTTGAGGTGATGCAAGATGAAGACAATGAGTTTGGCCCATATTTATGTGAGGTTGGACAAGGAATACCAACTTTACATGATTGGGAAACCATCAAGGTATTTGAACAATTTTTGAAGCTTTTTTATGATACGACTTTGCGGGTTTCAGGCTCAGTTTATGCAACTTCAAATTTGTTCATTGGAGAAATATTTACAATTTATAATCATTTGAACAAATTTTCTATGAATGAGAGTAATATGCTGAAAACCATGTCAGATAGGATGTTATTGAAATATGATAAGTATTGGGGGAATTTTGAGAAATTGAATAAAATGTTGTTTATTGCATCTATGCTTGATCCGCGCTTCAAGTTGGAAGTTTTGGAGTTTTGTTTTAGAAATATTCTTGGGAATGAGCGAGCATCTGAACTTGTTGATTGGTTAAAGAGGATGATTGAGCGGATGTATAAGCAATATTCAAAATCCAGTGTAGGTTCAAGTAGAGGCCAATCAAGTGTTGTTGAGACCCAAATCAACACTTCTTATGATAATGTGGATACTGTATTAAGTATGTTTGAAAAATATCAAGCATCAAGAGGTGTGGTAGAGTCTAAATCTGAATTGGATAAGTATTTTATGGAAAGTGTTGAAGGATCGGCACCCGACTTTGATATTATATTATGGTGGAAGGTGAACTCAATCAGATATCCGATCCTTGCCAAGATGGCTCGAGATGTGTTAGCTATTCCTATATCTACTGTTGCTTCTGAGTCGGCATTTAGCGTTGGGGGTCGTGTCTTAGATTCATTTCGTAGCTCATTGGCCCCAACAACAGTTGAATCTCTTATCTGTACACAAAACTGGTTAATGGCTCCCTCCATTAATTATGATTCCCAAGATGTAATGGAAGATGCTGAAAGCTACAAGTTAGAAACCGGTAAGTTTAATTAATTATATGTTTTCTTATAGTTATTTCAATTAATTATATGTTTAACATAATTTTGTATTTCATGTAGAGATAACTTTGAAGAATATTTTGAATGAAGTCGATTGAATATTACAACAAGGCCACAGCTACAAGTCCATGTATCTTGACACAAGTCCATGTATCTTATATTCGCTATTGTATTTTTACTGCATGGTGAATCAAATGGAAGTAAACATGTTAGAAGTACAATATGACACTGTGTTGCAACAATATCCATTTTATGCTCTTTGAAGCAAAATGACAACATTACATGTCTTTTTCATATTTTGATTGAAAAGGTCACAGCTTTATGTCATTTCCAGGGCATGAACTATCTGCATTTCTTTTTTATTTGGATCAAATTGATTTCTTTTGAATGTGTTGATACTTTCATTTTTGTCACTTAAAATTCACTTATAATATTCTAACTTGGCATATATTACTTGTCAGCAAAAATGAGAACTAAAAATAAAAAGTATTCTAAGCTATTACATATATAAATCTCTATATTAATTTACAAGATTCTAAATAAAATTACACAAACTAGAAATACAAATATTCTTCCCATTTCAAATATTTTGCATAGAATGGTAATAAGATACAAATATTCTTCCCATTTTAAAATTCTACTATATATATATATATAGTATTTCTAGTAATATACAAATATTTGAAATATAAAATATTTGTATACAAATATAAAATTCACTTACAACAACAAGAAAAAAAAAAAAAAAAAAACCGGGTCGGAATACCCGAATTTTCGAAAACCATTGTCGGGTCGGGTAATCGGTTAATGCCTTAACGGGTAAACGGTATAAGCCTTGTCGGGTCGGGTCGGAAGTGGCACTATCGGGTCGGGTCGGGTCGGATGAACAGCCCTAGGTACATCCAGTCATGACTGATACTAGTTGTTTAACATATGATCACTAACAGCTTGTTGAACACTTTGAGTTTGACTTCCTAAATCAACCGAGTGAAAATAGTCAAATTAAGTTTATGTCATTCGCCATTTTGTTCAAAAAGTGTATTTATTAGGCAAATGTCAGTTTGTTGAAAAGCAATGTTAGCTCGGTGCTCTATTAAAACTATAAAGATCGTCTCATTTTATGATATTCTTGTATGATATGTTGTGATACAATAAAAATACTGCTGTGAAAATATCTAATTACTTCGATTTGAAAGTGGTGCAAGAAACTACTTTTTTTATGTCAATCACAACTGATATTGGAAGATTAAGCTTTTCTTGTTATATTTGCACAGATTTACCTTCTTAAAATTTTTCAGGACAATTAACATAAAATTTGAACTTGAATACCCGTATCAGTTTAGATTTACACGACAATGAGATCTTGCAAGTTTCAAGTTACAATGTGAACTCAGTTTCAAGCAAGTTCTAAATAAAGTAATACTGATATTTGGTTCAAAGACACTTATTTCAAGTATAGACTTGGTACCCAAGCAAGTTCAGGTCTAGTCCAAGCAACCCATGTAGAAGTGATAAGATTATACACAACCAACTATTGGTAAAAGATTTTTCAAAAAAAAAAAGAAACTAATATTGGTGAAAGAATTCTGTAATAATTATGTCGAGATTTACAGGAAGTGATAACAAATCAATCTTCAGCTATATATATTATATTATAGCTCCAATACACCAAACATTTTGTGATGGAGCCCCAAAACGAAATAATATTAGAACTTAGACCCAACCAATCCACTATTATGTCTCGCATGCAGCAAATATGCAAATATTTTGGAATTCCTAATCATGGACAACCCACAAACGGCGTGCCTGCAATTCAGAAATATAGACTTTTAAGCTCCAAACTTTGGAACTTTGGCGGTGGAGATTTGAGCGAGGAAATGCTCAGCCACGAACCGGCGCTGAATTTTTCCGGTGGCAGTTTTTGGAAGATCATCGGTGATGAAAACCTTCTTGGGGACCTTGAAAGCTGCCAGATTCTTCTTGCAAAATTGCAGCACCTCCGCTTCGTCTATTTTGCTATCTTCTCTGGGAATTACTGCACAATTTATCTGCAAATTTGGAACGCACCAAAACAGAGTTAGCACACTTCTCGACCAACAATTAAAGAAATATTACTAATAATCGAAAACACTCCTCTCTCTCACCTCTTCGCCATATTTATCATCAGGAACTCCAAACGCAACACCCTGAGCAATCTCTGGATGAGATAAAAGCACTGCGTCAACTTCGATTGGGGATATCTTCTCCCCTCCGCGGTTGATGAGCTCCTTGATCCTACCCACAAGATGCAGATATCCGTCGGAGTCCAAATACCCGACGTCGCCGGTATGAAACCATCCGAATGAAAACGCTCCCTTGTTGGCCTCCGGATTGTGCTTATAACCTTTTGTCACGTTTGGGCCCCGTATACACACCTCTCCGCTTACACCCTCCGGCTGTCGGAGCCCGTTCTCGTTCAGAATCGCCATTTCCTGACCCACGGGTTTGCCCACCGAACCGGACTTGTGCACGCCGTTCTCCGGCAACGGGTTCGACGCCATGAGATGAGCCGCCTCCGTCATCGCGTAGGCTTCCAGCACCGGTGCTCCGAATGCCTCCTCCAACCGATCCAGTACGGTTGGAGCCAGCGACGCGCTGCAGCTGCGGATGAAGCGAAGCTTCGGGTAAAAGGGCTCCGGTTTGCTGTGGTGACGGTCTAGGACGATTTGGTGGATGGTGGGGACCGCGGTGTACCACGTAGCTCCGTAAGCGAGCATGTCGGACCAAAACGTCGAGGCCGAGAATCGGCCGGCTGCTGGGAGGGTTACGGCGGCTCCGGAAACGAGCGAACTCAATAACCCGGCGATCAACCCGTGGACATGGAACAACGGAAGGACTAGCACGGTCGAGTCCAACTCAGTGAGTTTGTACACCGATTTGATATTCCAAACCGAGGACGCCAGGTTGAGCTGAGTCAAAGGCACTCCTTTTGGCCGGCTCGTGGTACCGGACGTATGCAGGAATAGAGCCACGTCGGACGGGTCATTGACGAGTTCGGAGACCGAGTCGTTGGAGATGGAATCGGCACCCGAAGTGGAGATGGAGATTCCAGATTCGGGGTCGGGCAGAGTGGCCGTCACGTGAGGGATTTTGAGTTTTGAAGCCGCGGCTTGAGCCGGTTGAATACCTTCTTTCGTTGTGATGAGAAGCTTCGATTCTGAGTCAGAGAGGTAGAATTCGAACTCTTCCGCCGTGTAAGCCGGGTTCAATGGCGCAGCCGTGGCTCGGCATCGAATTACGGCCAAGAACATCACCACAAACTGCCAATTATATAGTAAAAATCAGTACCCAATCAAAACATGATATCAGTTGTCTGGCATTGGTAGACTACCGAAGAATTCTGACTTTGACGGAAAAAACTAGGTAAATTAAAATATTATAAAAACAATGTTTTTCGGCAAGTTTGGTCGACGATAAACACGAGAAAAAGAAGATAGAAAATATGTACCTCGACGGTGTTAGGAAAGATGAGGGCGACGACGTCACCGGGGCTGATACCGGAGGCACGCAGAAGAGTAGCGGCGTTATCGACAAGCTGTTGTAATCGGAGGTGGGTGATATCGAGTTTTCCGGAGACCGAAAGAGCTCGCCGGGTGGGGAATTCCGATGCGGCTTTCTGCAACAAGCCAGTTAACGTGGGATGATTCTCCATTTTTCTCCGTAGCAACGATCTTGATTTTTGATTTATGGGGTATTTGGCTGGTTTTTTCTCCTAAGCAGTAGTGGTGAGATCAATAAAGAAACGATTTGAAATAAAGGTGGAGTGAGAGATAGAGAGCGGACGGTCTCCATTTATATACACTGGAAGGAGGAGGCTGGTAGAGGGGTGCGGCGCTCTTTCAAGGATCTTGCTTGGCTGGTTTATTGGGTGACACGTGGATTTGCTGACGCGATTGTCTTGGTAGTCGGTTGTAGTGGGTCCTGTCTTGTATATGCCACGCGTAAGGAAACTCCATGAGCCTGAAGGGGGGACATTTTTTCATAAAAGAATATACCGTTTTGACGAAACGGAACCAGACGACAAAATAATTTTAGATGAAAATTTAAAATTAAATAAAATATTATTTTTTAATAATAATATTATTATTTTAAAATATAAAAAAATTAAATTTTTTATTTTATTTTATATAAAATTTTTAAAAAATTATAATAATAATAGAAATTAAGATGAAATGAAATGAAAAGATTAATATTAATCTCAATTTAAATCGTCCAAAAAGATTTTGTCTCGGAATAAAGATACAACCATAGCCTGCCAAATGCCAACTAAGCGAAATTTGGCTAAGAAGGAAGTCCTTATCTACTTGGTAAATGGTAAAAATAAAAAAAAATTATAAAAAAAATCATAAATTAAATTAACGTAACTTAATCTAATACATAATATAAAATTATTTCTAATGAATTTTTATAATTTTATTTTTATAAAATTTCTTTATTATAATCTTTCTCAGGTCTATTTATGTAGTAAGATATTTTAAAAAAAAAAAGATAGAAGCTTTTAAATCCTTACGGTAGAGATTTTTTAATTATTTGAACAATTGTATAATCTAATTTTAAAGTTGATAGCTATGGGATTGGAACTATTAGAGCATTGGTAATGGCTAGACCATTGTCAATTTCAAAATTTAACTAGAATCTTAACTTTTGGCTATACTTTTAATTTTTGACTAGTCATCTTAACTTTTAGCCACATTGGACTACACATCTTAAAATCAAAATAATAATATTATATTAAATATTTTAATAATATTTGACAATTTTTCTTTTTATATTTTACAACTACATCATATATTTTAATAATATTTACTAAAAAAATACACATTTAGTCCATATAAATGCACATTCAGTCCATACAAACAAAAAATGATTTATTCAATCCATACAAACCAAAAATGCACATTCAACCTCTTCTCATCACATCCAAGTCATAAATGTTACCACAAAAAAAGTAGTCTCCCAACAAAAATAGTTTTGAACAATTTTGAATGTTCAAATGCAAACCAAGCATAATATACTCACAGAAGTTTGTGTGGTAATTCTTAAATTTTTCTCTTAAGTTCAATTTAAGTTGTATTATGAGAGAATTCTAAACTCAAACAAAATCTTGGAAAATCTGGGAAACAAAATTATGAATATACTTAGGAAAATGATTTATTATCTTTTTTGCTTCAAACCAAAATATGTGCACATTGATTCCACTGGAGTAGGATGTCTCATACTAGAGAATTAAACTTTAGCTGAATCTCATAAAATGGAAAACTTCACAGTGCCAGTATGCAATAAAACCTGCTAGGAAGAGCATAAATATATTCACAAGCATGTTGTATGCGTCCAAATAAACCTCTCAATGTGGATGGCTTGCCAAATCAAACCTCTTCAGTGCTAACAAACCAACCAAAGTAATATCCACAACCACACCAACTAAAAGATCTGCAGCATACAACTCAAACTCTGACACAATAAACTTGAAAACAACTCTAAGACCCTAAAATATGCACTTATTCAATCTGAAGTACTTACAACCTCATACACCAATCAAGCATTGGTATGCACATGCCACAAAAACAGAATCAGATCACATAACTGCTCGAGATGACACACCAAAATACACTTAATGTTCTAATATGGGTTAATGCGTAAACAATTTTACAAACTATAAGGATTATTTAATTCTGCAGATTTGAATTAAAAATTCCTAACTTTCCATTCCATCACTATTTTCCTCCACTTTCTACGCATCCAAACAGACCACTTTCCTCCACTTTCTTGTTTACAAAATATTTGTTGTTATCCAGTAACCTTAGCAGAGTAAAGAGGCCACAAATCAATCTCTCAATGCCCCTCTGTTTTTATTTTGTAACCCAACAAACGATAATAACAAGAATAAAATTCACAAACACCAACTGAAGAACCCAAACCGAGAGAGAGTGTCGTGTTCTTCAAAATCATACCCATTTCAATGACAAAATACTCAATACAAAGCTTACCCAATAAAACTTCGGTAGTGGAAAAACCCAAACTGAGAGAGAGTGCTACGTTCTTGAGCCAAGCCGAGAGAGAGAGATAGAGTGGAAGATCGACCCAGGAACAGAGAGACAATCGATCGAGGAAGAGAGAAAACGGAGAGAAGAGAGAAGAGGGAGAGGAGTTTTAGAAAAAAGGCAAACGGAGAGAAGCAGAGAAGAGTTTCAGAAAAAGGGAAAAAGAGAGGAAGGAGGGAAGAGTTTCTGATGAAAGGAAAATACGAGAGAAAGAGAGGGGGCGGTTGGACAAAAAAATAAAATAAGGGTTTGATCTTTCAACAGTAGCTCGCTAACAATGGCGAGGGAGGTGATTTTACTGTAGATGAAAGTTAGGAAAATATGGCTTTGACTAGTTCAATGCAGTGATTTTAACTCGGTAAAGTCTAAATTTTGGACTTGGATTTGGTAATGGCTAGGCCATTGCCAATGCTCTTATATGTGACAAGAAAGGCGGTGTGGTTATTACTCGAGCAACAGTTGAATATGGGATGGAAGAGGGTGAAAGCTAGCCCTTCCAACAATTAGATATATATTTGAAAATGATTTGTCAATTAGATATATATATATATATTTATTTATTTTTAAAAATGATTCATGGAGATTAATGGTTGAGCCTCTAGACTCATGATCTTTCCTTAAACTATCTAGAATGGGTCGCATGATTGGTTATCAACTCTTTATTTGAATAGTAAGATAAAATTAGATAGTTTTAGAAGAAAATTAAATAAAATATTGTTAAATATTATTTTTTAATATTATTATTATTTTAAAATTTGAAAAAGTGAAATTGTTTATTACATTTTGTGTGAAAATTTAGAAAAATAATAATGATAACATAATACGAGATGAGATGAAACCATTTTTGCATACAAATGAAACCTCAAAGTTTTGATGAAACATTTGGACCTATTCGATGTAGAGAAAAGTAATGAAGTGACTCATGGCAAGCTAGCTGTTAGGAAAATAGGAATAGCAAATAGAGATTTTAGAAGATATATCGTGAGGCGATTGTTAATCTATCTCTTAGACAAATATTGCTTCTCACTCGTATTAAGTTATGCAAAAGAGAATCCGGCAATAATGTCTTCAAGATACAACATTGTTTACATAATGTGCAGATTGTAAATTCTGAACACTAAACCATATAACGAATTGATGCAATAGCAACAATTACAATGTTTTAATTTGAATTTAAATGAGACAGTTACTATCTGAAAAAGGTGTAGAATAAACTGTAATTGACAGTTAATAATAATTGTCAAAAAATAGAAAGAACACACATTTTAGTTTAAATAAAAAATTCCATCACTTGCGACAATGTGTACATATTAAGTCGTTAATGTGTCTATGCATCACGCGTGCGTGTGATCACTGGATACACTACTATTGTATATCTACCATTGTGTTCCATTTTAAAAATAGTGAAACTCATTTATTTATAAACTACTAAAAGTTTTCTTGCCTTTTCAACATGGGATATTTTGAAATAATCCAAGACTAGCTAGCTAATTAGACATTCTACCCCATATCTTGTTAGACAAAAATGTATAATTTGTTGACTCTAGAATGTCTTGTTATGGTGATATTGAATGGGATTTTCTTCTATTTTTTTTTTAAATATTTTTTATAATAAAAAATGATCTATACAGTTTTCAAATGTGTAAATTCTGCACACTCATTTAAAAAAAAAAGAAGAATAAATTTATGATCCATGCAAAGAAACCTATTTTTTAACGGTAAACCATATTATTTTTAAAGGGAGTGAACATAGTACACCATATCTAACCTTATTTTTCTTAAATTTAATTTATAAATGTCGTTTCTAAAAATCTTGAACTAAGAAGAATTAATAAACAACAACAGACAGGTGTAAACCGTAAAGGTTGGAAGTAGTTAACATGCATGAGTACACTTGACAGATCGACAAAGTCTGTACATGACGTGGTTTGCCAGATTCATTTTTTGAAGACAAAGTTGGCTCAAAAGCAAGCGTGTTGTCTCTGATCTGACTCTTGACTAGCTGAATAAAAGTCTAGTTTGGCTATAAAACTCGGTACATAAAAGACAAGGGATTCTGATGGCCGAGCATTGGCATTTGACTCGTCATCTTTAAAATTAAATTTGATCAATTTGTATTTAAAATTACTTTATTAGATTCACCATATATTAAACTCTTTAATTTTGAACTACAATATATTTAAATTTATCTCTAAATTTGAAGCCTAACTATTTACACTCTAGAATCATTATTTTATTTATTTAAATTATTATTTTCCAATTTTCAGCCACAATACATTTAAGTTGAGAACAATAATTTATGTATGGAATTAAATTATTAATTAATATAGAGTTAGTATAATTGTAAATTATAAAAAAAATAAATTAAAAATATTATTATTGACTAATCCAATAATTAATCTAATGTTGAGGTTATGGTTAAGAAAGTTTTACATTTATAAAAAAATCTGTATTTTTTCTTATCAAATTTTAAAAATAAACTTGATGAAATCAATACCAATGCCTTAAAAACTTTTTCGCAAACTTTTTCTCAAACTTTTCTAGCTTGTGCACTTAATTTGTCATTTCACGTGGGTTCCCGTGATTTTGCATTCAAAACCCAATTCTCTTAACTTTTATTTATATAATATAAATATTTTAATAAAAAAAATTACATAAAAATAAAATTATAAATTTACATATTTATATATTAAATTATAAAATAATTTTTATTATAAAATAATTCTAACGTGAATTCACAAATTCGTTCGTGTGTATAATTTCTTTATATCCGTAACATTTTTTTAATAATTTAGATATTTGACTTTGATTGTGCCGTATTCAAGTTGAAAGTCATTAATGTTTGCTTTAATCGAGCCGACGTTCCTCTTAATTAATTGAGGACTACGTATTATCGGCCTTCCACTATATATCATTTATTGTAGGGTACAGGTAAAAGGATTCTGTCAAACAAAAATGGTCCGACTCTACATCTACCACTTGGCACAGATATTAGATAGGATGCATTTTTTTTATTTAAAATAAATAACATATATATTGTTTTATTCAGATTTTGTTATTTTATCAAATCGATCTAAATGTAGGCATTTTAAGTAATTATTCTTCATTTAATTAATTGATCTATAAGCTTATAATTTATCTGTAAATGGTAAAACAAAGAAATAAATAGTATTACTATTATATAATAAGTGTTAAGGATATATATAATACAAATAATTAAATCTATTTCTTTTCATTTGCTTAAACTTTTAAGACAAATTTGATTTCACATGGTATCAGAACAAATATCCTAAGTTTGAAACTTGGCCCTATACTCAATTTCATTTAATTAAATATTTCATACTAACTCATTGGAAAAGAATATTAAGAATATAATACAAATAATTAAATGTAGTTCTTTCTATTAGAGCTTGATAATAATAATAATAATAATCAAAATTAACTTCTTAATTTTTGACAAAATCAAAGCCGAGTAGCGAGAAATAACTCAATAAGGACTGTAGTAATGTGCATGACATACATATATATATATATATATATATATATATATGTATAGTCCTAGGTATCACAGAAAATGTGATAAGATTTTCGTAGGATCCCAGAATTCAAATAAAAAAAAAAAATTAACAAACAAAAAAACACGTTTTATTCAAAAGAAAAAGAAGAAGAAGAAGAAGAAGAAGACAAGTTTTAGAGGACTGGTCAAATGTCAATTATACGCAGCGGAGCTGCGTGAAATATGGGATTTTAGAGGTCCACAAACTCTACAGTACCCCACGACGATAAGATTCGTCGAGCCTTCTCATGCAACTCTTGGACGTTAACGCAAGCGCTTACGCACTGCAAAAAAACAATAGTTGGTGGAGGTAGCTGGGGCCCTCCCTCAGCCATGTGTCGGCTGCCATGCACACTCATGACGGAACTCAATTCGGCCACCTCCACTCCACTCCTACGAAGCCCCCACTTCCCACCAGAAGAAGCCTTCCCCAGTTGCCACAAAAGGCTGCGTTTGGCGGCAACACTCTATTATTATTATTTTATTAATATTTTGTTTATTATTATCTACAAAATATCTGAAAACACTTCACTATCTCAAAAATCATTGCTGATCCTGCATGTGTGACTAATCTATTGAATTGATGGCATTGGCCAAGATATCCGAGCAGGCCAGCTTTTAGTCTGCTTAGATGATCATATGATATTTAAGCATCGCATTGCTCTATATGTCTCTACAATTCAACTTGAAAGACATTGGAGGTGTGGGTGAATATGGAGGCGGGAGGCAGGCGCTTGAGTACTAGTTATTAAGGAAGGAAAAGATCATTTGCTTGATAAGCCCTGGCCAGCTGGTAAACGCGAAGTGCGCACTGCCTGTGTAGGCTAGGAGGCGTCGTTGAAATAATTGGCCTTTGGGGTTATGTAAAGTCCAAAATGGAGTTTTCTAAAATGTGAAGCAATCTTGGTCAATTTGTCAAACAGGTAGAAGTCATTGAGAAAAATATTGAAATACCGAGACAGCGTACATGGGATACACGTTAGCAAGGAAGAAAGAAGGGACTTCTATCTTGTTTCTGGAATAGAAAGAAAGAAACAACTTCCATCTTGTTTCAATAATTCTATTCTATTACGACCCTTATCCCCTTATCCCAATCAAGTATACAAAACTTCTTCGTTAGCCAATGGACTTTCTGTTTTTTTTCACGGGTCATTTCACTTTCATTCTCAGCTTGGATCTCCTCCACTGATCTCTCTTAAGTGCTTTTCCCATGAGTTTTATGAGACAATACATTTCAATTGACGAGAAGAGAGATTTAATTGATTAAATTATATTTTAACATTTTATTTTATGTGTGATCGAAGCTCTTTTTAAATAAACGTAAAAGAAAAATGAAATTTGTAATTTTAAGGTGTATAAATCTCGCACACTCTTTTTAAAAATGTGAATAAATTTTGAAACACGTGAAAAATTATTTTTTTAATATAGACCCTATTTTTTATTTTCAAAGTGAGTGTATGAGATTTACACATTCTAAAATTGTATATAGTATTATTTAATATAATATATTTAATTTAATGAGAATCATAAGTGGAGTTATGTTTAAAAAAAAAAATGATATTTACAATTTTAAATACTATGTAGTTCCGTATACTATATTTGAAAATTTGAGTAAACCTAACTAATATCTATATAAAAAAATTATTTTTTAATAATAACTTCTATTTTTTTAAAATAAAATATGCATGATCTGCATATTCTAAAACGGTAAATATCTTTATCTTTTAAAAAGACAGGTCAATAGGGGCTGCTTGAGCCAACTTGACAAGGCTATAAAAGAAGTCGACCCACGGGTCATTTCTGTGAGAGGGAATACGAGAGTTGTACAACTTGCGAGCTAGGGACATAAGTGTTTTGAGTGGTTGTTTTGTTCAAAGGGTGGAAAATGCATATTTCATATATATTTTGTTTGAAACTAGTGTCTTGCGTGGTGTCTTAAATGTGATGGGCACACAGTGGCACTGGTCTAGACAAAACCATCTTTGTAATAGATCCGTTGGATAATAGCTCATGGAGCAAGCAATATTCGGCATAATTATATACCAAGCATGATATTCGTACAATTATTTTTATAAATTTTTCTAGAATTTTTATAAAATAAGAGTATATATGTAAGTGATGATATTTTCGTAAGCTATTTTACAAAATACTCCTATTTAAAAAATAATTGTATAAAGTATTGTAAAAAAAAAAAATTATATATATCATTTTTCATTATTATTCAAGGCTTTTAATTCTGTAAATTGCCGCAATTACTTTCTTCTTCTTTTTTGTTTTTTGGTTTTTTTATTTTTTATTTTTTGTTTCCTTTACAATCGACTGATATATGTAATGGAGAATGGACTTGAACTAAACTCAACTCATTTCAAACCAATCATTAATGAAACTCACTACTTTTAAAATTTTCTATAAAAAAATTAAACCTATCTCAACCTACTTCATGCATTTTAATCTAAAAAGTTAAACATACCTCAATCTAAAAAAACTAAACCCATCCCAATGAATTTCACAAAATATTACTATTTATAACTCAATTTCACTCATTTCAACGTCGAAACGCATCCTAAAATTCTTGTTCGATGTTGTACTCCTTTCAGCTCGATGGTCTATTAAGTCAGCTGGATCAGTTCCTTCACTACTTGAATTGGGCCTGGCCTCTCAACTGAAGCCTGCTGTAATGTGTTCCAAAAAAATAGACAGTGAGATAATATCTTTATTTTTTTTTAAAGTAATATTGATTTTTTTTTTATTTGAGTACTAAATTTACGTGTATCTAGACGCTCTCCCTTAAAAAGAAACAGCTACCACCATATACAGTAGCTTTATAATATTTACAATCTTAAAATATATAAATTTCATGTATTCAATTTAAAAAAAGTGGTTAAATTTAAAATTCACACTAAAAAATAATATTTTTAATGATAAATCATATATTTCTTCAAAAGAATGTGCGGTTGGCAGACCATTTGCTCACTCAAGTTGTAAAAAATGCGATTGATTTCGCTTGGTCCAATGCGACATATATACCATGAAATGGGTGGGGAATTCTAAAGGCCCATTTCACTTAGAATATGGGTAAAGGTCCATAGTCTTCGTTGCAAGGCAAAACCTCATAAGGCCATACACGAATATTGAAACGGAGGATCGCACCAATTTTGTGGTGAAGAGCCGAAAGCTAACGTCCGGTTTGGATATATAAAATTGTCTCATTTTATTTTATTATTATAATTTTTTTAAAATTTATATATAAAATATAATAAATAATTTAATTTTTTTAATTTTTTTAAATTTTAAAATAAAAATAATATTAAAAAATAATATTCTAATAATATTTTATTTAATTTTTAATAAAATATATTATTTGAATTGTGTAATTAAACGAGACCTAAAGGTCCGTCTCACTGAAAAAAAAAAAATATTGATTTAAAAAAAAAAACTAAAAAACAAAAAGGTGAACCAATATTAATATATATATATATATATATATAGAAAAAATTACACATAATTTGATTTGAAAAAAAAAATTAAAAATAAAATCTTACCATGTAACTAATGTAAATAATGTATTCTATATATACATGTACTGGGTTACAAATAATAGAACACAGAGATAAAATAATTGGAAATTAGTTATATATTATTCTACCTCTTTTATCTTTTGCTTCTTTGAACAGATCAACATGTAGAAAGACTCAAAACCAGGTAGCATGCTGCATGCATGCATGCACGATGAACAAATTAAGAGCACGCTAATAATTAACTTAATTATCAGAAATATATAAGTGGCTAATTAGCAATTTTCTAATCACGTATATATTAAATACTACTGACCAAACGGATGGATATATGTGATTGCTCTGTACGTCTTCTTGATCAAGCAAATGTGCGTGGACCTTTAATTTAGATTGCTTGCAATAATGCAATTGTAAATACTTAATCGATGCATCTTATATTTTATTACAAGTCGTCGTTTTTTTTAATCATGCTCTAAATATATCATGCTCTTATCCGAAGAACTGCGTCATGCATGTTGAATGCTTCAAAATCATACACATTTGATAGATTAATAATATATGCAGTCGATATTTTTTTGCAGTCAAGAATATCAAATATTCGATCCTTGCGTGTGCATGGATGAATGGTTCAATCACAAGCCAAAGGATCCATTAATATATATATATATATATATATATATATGCTAATTAATTAGCCTCTGATGACTTTGATTAGGGAAAATGCATGCTTAATTAATTTCTTAAGATGTTTCTTATACGCATGTTGATCTTATCATGATATTCCTAATTACCATTTTCGATACATTATATATATCTTATAGATGTATGATCTTTAGTTACATGTGTAATATTAATGCAGGATACATTATATAACATGATTTGTATATGGTAATATATATACATAATTTCATTCAATTTTTTTTGCTTGTCTAAATTCTACGTAGGTTATGTTAAAACTTTTTTTGCAGTGTTTGTTAGGTAAAAAAAGGATTGGCAAATAGAAAAGGTAAGAAAATTTTGTTTTTTTAGAATAATTAAGAAATTAAATACTCCAATTTTATTATTATTAATCAATCCGAATAATTAGCTCATGTAAGCTAGAGATCTACTCTAAAATCCACCCATCAAATAGATAGCTCAGAGTCACAAAATATATTGATGTTATGATCTATACTTAGGACATCGTGAGTAGTACTGCCATTGTGCCAATATAAACAAATAATTTTTGGTTTACATTTTTTTTTCGTATAGAGAATAAGATTTATATGTAACTAAGCACAGATGACGTCTAGTATTGTAATTTAATATTTAAATAATTAGTATATTATGACATATAACTATAAGAAATTTCAAGTGGCCTGCCTGCATCTAAATTAAAAGTTTTATTTTATTTATTTATTGGCTAAATTAAGACTTGAAGCTAAGTCCTAGTACCCCAATCCAACCTGCATAGTATCCTGTATATTCCATGCCATCCATAATATGATATTTACGGTAAGAGAATTGCTATAGACACAAATAAAGTAAATTCATAAATTGACGGGATTTCATGTGATGTGTTAGATCTACTTTACATTAAAAATAATTTTACAATCTAATGTATTGCATCAAGTTACGTCAGTTTGTGGATTTACTTTTGTGTTATTCTTTTGTGGTTAAAGTATTTTCCTTAAGATAATACGTATCTGCGTAATGATATACGGACAATTATTATTATTTTTTATTAAATTGATTTATTTTTATAAGTTATTTTATAAAAATATCCCTTATTTAAAATATATTTAATTGTATAAAAATGATTGCATATGTATCATTTTCCTAAATACCTACAATAATTAATTTTAACACAAAGTAGACAGATAAAGTCTTTATGTATATAAATATATACTAATAATTAACTTGTTGATCTTGATGGAAACGGGCTGCACTCTTATGGCTTCCTCAAATCATTGACAAGCTAGAAACTTTTATGGCAGCAGCTTCTCGAATCACTCAATCGCTGAGAGCTTTCGTCTCGGATACCACTACCAGCAACTTAATTCGGCCTTTTAGAGTACGAAAGAGAGACGCAAAAGCCAAATAATTAATAAAAAGCATATATAACAAAAAGAAGAAGAAGAAGATCAAGAAGCTAGAAAGATTGCCGTTTCCATGAATAGACATAAGATATCACCCTTTTCATCTGTCTTGTGATAAAGGTGATCAGAGACAAGAAGACAAATCCTTCTGCATGCGGAACATGTTCATCTTCACATGAAACTCCCACTTGATTTCCCAGAAAGCCAGCTAATATATATGTCGGTCGGGCATCGTATGGGGAAGGTGATCCCTTTCTTTTTAAAAACTTTTGTTTTTTTGCTAGGGTTTAGTGGCCGGAAATGTACACATGATATGCTAGCTACTAACATGCATGTTATCATGGCGTTTATCTCAAGTAATGGTAAGACCCAGACATGTACTCAACCATATATCATTAATTTTTATTTTTTTATTTTTTTTTAAACTGTAAATGTGCAGAGATCATCCCTGCTATATCATAAAGTATATATAAAGTCATGTGTATCCAATTAGCTTTCCAAATAATCTAGCACAAACCCTCTTATCTTCGCTGTTCTTGTCCATAACAAAAGAAGCTTACATTTAGGGGGAGACAAATGCTTGTCACCGGTCGTGGCCACCAAATGATCAGTAGCTATATAGCACATCGAAGTTGAGTTATATTAATTTGCAGTAAATTGAGGTGGCCGCTGGGGGAGCCTGCAGGCCAGGAGCAAAAGAACCAAGGATATTCATTATAAGCATGTCGCCAAAAGAAAACAAGGTGGAGGGGTCGTCGTCCGAGGCAAAGGCCGCCATGTTCTCAGTCATCAGCATGACACGCTCAGCAGCATGTGCCGGCTCGGTCGAGAAGGCCATCATGCGGCTGCCGGGAATACGCGAGGCCGCGGTCGATGTTCTGAATAATAGAGCCCAAGTCCTTTACCACCCCAGTTTTGTCAACGTAAGTAATTAATTTCCTAGCATTCCTGGGTTTACTATTGATTTGCTGTTTCCCGTTTGCTTGTTTTTTAAAGGATGTTAACGGAGTTCAGAAGGCAAGCTTCCTCTAAAATAGTTTTTAAACATGAAAATATTATTTATTAACTTTCTATATTGTTAAGTTTTTTGTGGAATCTGGTTAAATTAATGGTTAAAGCATTTCATTTTTAGAAAAAATTATCTACTTTATGAAATGTTGTTGGACTTACGTTTGTACATAGCGGGATTTTATCTGTGTACGATCCGATTTGATGATCTGACTTGACAAGAATTTATTGCAATGTTTTGATGAAAATTTCGACTTATTTGACCCTTGGTTCGCCTTGACCCGCGACCTAGGTTTCTTAATTGATATTGATTGATTTACACAATAAACTAAATATGATAGAGAATAAGTTATATTACTATACACATTAGAATATTATGAATATATTCTAAGTATAGCAATATTCTATAATAATATTCTAACATCTCCTCAAACTCAGGATGAAGAATTTTGAAATCTTGAGTTTAGAATTTGAGTGTAGCTTTCATATTTATTGATTGATTGCCGATGATGAGATGATAAAATGATGAAAATGGTGTTGGGGACATGGCCACTGGAGCATCAAATTTGGAGTTGTGACCAACAATGGATCGTATGTGGCCATGGTCAAGGATCAAAATTAGAAGGCCAAAACCCAATTAAAGAATAAGAAGACTCATAACTAATAACGATACTCCAGTGGATAGCGTATGAGATTGGACTCTCACAAATTGGATGATTTGTACCATGCGAACTTAATTATGAAATTTGGTTTTAGGACAAGTAGCGATGAATGGTTGGAAATCACTGACCGGCGATAAGTTTGCTAGAAAAGGATGCCAAAAAAATACCCAAGACACATAAACGCCAACGAAAAGAAGGAAAACACTGTAGTGAATGTGTAGTCAAGAAGAACACGTTGGAAAGAGGGGGGTGGTTGACAGAATCGAGCCTGGCATTAGCCAAGAGCTCTAATACCATGTGAAAAATAAAAATAAAATAAAATATAGAAAAGATGAGGGGGATGGGGAGAGGGAGACACTTTTACTATTAAGAAGTAAATTACCTCATTTTCAAGGAAAAAAAATACACTTCTTGTTTACCCATACTAGACATGATTGCTATTTTAATTTTGGAACTATGATTATTAATGCAACTGACAGTGCTTTTTCTCACCATGGTAAAGAAAGATATCTCTGCCGCTTCTCATAGAGCCAGTGCTCTCTCTGTGTCTGTACTAAAGAGTTCTTTTTATAAGAATTATTGGGGGGGTTAATACCAATTAGGGTTCGAGGATTTTGAATGTTATGCTGCATGAAATTTTACTATGCTTATTTTCTATCTCCTTATAATTTTCTTTTAATAATTATTCTTTTTTGTGCAGTACTTGTCATATTGTTCTCTCTTAAATAGCCCCCCTGCTTCTCCATTTTCCCTGTGCAGAAACTTTGGCTTTCTTTCTTGAATCTTGATTGCTTTACAGACTTGTCATGTCCTCCTTTGTAAAGAAATATAGATAGAATATATTTAACACTTTGTAATAAGTAGATATATCTTTGCTTGGGCCAATTAATTTTATCGAGATTCACTGCAATTTCCTCTCCGGATTGCAGTGTAATCGGGTGAGGAAAGCAGATGGGAACCCACACCCGAGCTCCCTCAGCGAACCCTTTTCCTGATTAAGGCCACATAATGCTACTTCAGGTTACTTCGACCGTCGTTTCTTTTTCCTTTTTTCTGGATCAGACACGCCATGTTGATTTGGTGGCCCAAAGCTACGTGCTTTAATTACAAAACCATTACTTTTTAACTTTTTCCAACGATGATCATAAGAGAAATTTTGTGTGTTTGGTGTCCTTGTTAGTCATTCTATTCAAACACTTTGCTGGCAAGTTTGACAATTGCTTAAGGTAATTAAAGTGATGTTTTTGAATTTGCCCATATTGCTCTAATCTTTTATCATTATTTCCAATGATTTTATAGGAGCAAACAATACGTGAGACTATTGAAAATGTTGGATTTCAAGCGACATTGATCAGTAATGACGAGAATCTTAACAGATCCACTCAAGTATGCAAAATACACGTTAATGGAATGACTTGCACCTCCTGCTCCTCCACTATTGAATCAGCTCTGCAAGCAATTCCAGGCGTTCAAAAGGCCCAAGTGGCCTTGGCAACTGAAGAAGCAGAAATTCATTATAGTCCCAAGACCGTGAGCTATAATCAACTATTAGAAACCATAGAAAACACTGGATTTGAAGCCATGCTCATTAGTACTGGGGAAGAATTAAGTAACATAGAGCTTAAAGTTGATGGTCTAGACACAGATCATCATACAACAGGACTGATTGAAAAGTCTCTTCAAGCAATCCCAGGGGTTCAAGAGATAATCATATACCCTGAACTCAACAAAGTTTCAATTTCTTACAAACCGGATATGACAGGACCCAGAACTTTAATCAGTGTCATTGAATCTACTGGTGGTGGATGTTTTAAAGCAAGCATATACCCCAAAGGAGGAGGAAAAGAAGCTCTTAGACAGGAGGAAATTAAGCAGTATTATCGATTTTTTTTATGGAGTTTGGTTTTTACGATTCCTGTGTTTCTAACATCCATGGTTTTGATGTATATCCCTGGATTTAGGCAGGTACTAGATACTAAGGTAATCAACATGTTGACCGTTGGCATGGTTGTGAGGTGGGAGCTTTCTACACCAGTACAGTTCATTATAGGGTGGAGATTCTACTTTGGTTCCTATAAAGCTTTGCGCCATGGTTCTGCTAATATGGATGTTTTGATCGTTTTGGGAACAAATGCAGCCTACTTCTATTCTGTCTACTCATTGCTAAGGGCTGCTTATTCAAAAGATTTCAAGGGTACAGATTTCTTTGAGACTAGCACGATGCTTATCTCTTTTATTCTACTTGGGAAGTATTTAGAGGTTTTGGCGAAGGGAAAGACATCAGAGGCCATTGCCAAGCTTTTGGAATTGACTCCTGAAACAGCAATATTGTTAACTCTGGACGGTGAAGGAAATGAGGTGAGCGAACAAGAAATTGATGGTCGGTTAACACAAAAGAATGATGTAATTAAAATTATCCCTGGTGCCAAAGTAGCCTCAGATGGTTATGTTCTGCGGGGGGAAAGTCACGTAAATGAGAGTATGATAACAGGAGAATCACGGCCAGTGGCAAAACGGAAGGGAGACACAGTGATTGGAGGAACTATGAATGAGAATGGGGTGTTGCACATTAAAGCAACACGAGTAGGATCAGATACTGCTCTTTCTCAGATTGTTCGACTTGTCGAGTCAGCACAGATGGCTAAAGCTCCTATCCAGAAGTATGCTGACCGCATTTCCAAATACTTTGTGCCTCTGGTGAGTGAGTACAAACTACAAATGCTTTATCCTCTCTCTTGATTCATTTTCCCCAGCGGTTTACTCAATTATTTTGCTTGTGGAGGCCATTGTTAAAGAAATAGGCTTTTTCTGCAGGTCATTATACTTTCATTGTTAACTTGGTTTGCCTGGTTTTTGGCTGGGAAGTTCCATGCCTACCCAAAATCATGGATTCCATCTTCCATGAGTAGCTTTGAACTTGCACTTCAGTTTGGTATCTCTGTCATGGTCATTGCCTGCCCTTGTGCTCTAGGCCTAGCAACTCCAACTGCTGTTATGGTTGGCACTGGAGTTGGCGCATCTCAAGGTGTACTCATTAAAGGCGGCCAAGCTTTGGAAAGTGCTCATAAGGTAACATGTGAAATTCATCTTGATTCTTCGATTTTCACCCATCAATTTATATTGGATTTCTTTGAAGTTGCAGCTTGTCCCAGGGATACTGCTGTCAACATTACGTTAAAGCAATAAGAATTAAGACTTCTCCTTTTGCAATCACTTCTCTTGGTACACTTCTCCATCCGCCCAGTCAACATTTTTTCCATTTTACTCTTTAGTTGCCAACAAGAGTGATTTAGGAATAGTACAAGTTCAATCACCACCCAAATGCTTGTGGGCTTCCCAATTTCTTCTCTTTTGGTGCTGTCTATATTGAAACTACTTGAGTTGGTAGAACCTTATAGGAACACGACGAAGTTAAAACTCAAACTCAGTAGATCTTTCTTGAATTTTTGTCCCTTATCTGGACCAATATTCTAGTTTATGCTCGTCTGTGGTAAGCATCCTATATATCCATAGATACTGTTAAGTGCCTGCCCGACAGCATTCTTCAGATTTGCTTTCTGTGTGCATGTTTGCTTTTGCAGGCGAACTGCATCATTTTTGACAAGACGGGGACTCTCACGGTAGGGAAACCTGTGGTCGTTAACACACAACTCTTGAAAAAAATGGAGCTTCAAGAATTCTATGTACTAATTGCTGCAACAGAGGTATTCGGTCTTTTCTTGTTCTTTTTCTGTGGAATATCACTCTTTAATAGATGAGAGATCTTACCTTTGAAGCCAGAGTGATGTTATGTATCTCTGGCACTGATAATATTGGCCCGGTATATCTCTACTAGGTGAACAGTGAACACCCATTAGCAAAGGCCATAGTGGAGCATGCCAAGAACTTCGTAGAAGATAAAGAGAATCCCACCTGGCCAGAAGCACGAGCCTTTATCTCAATTACTGGCCATGGAGTGAAAGCCAGCGTTCAAAACAGGGAAATAATTGTGGGAAACAAAAGCTTGATGTCCAACCAGAACGTGGAAATTCCATCGGATGCTGAAGGTATACTTGCAAAAGCTGAAGGGATGGCTCAAACTGGGATTCTAGTAGCTATAGATAGGGAGGTGGCTGGAGTTTTAGCCATATCTGATTCTCTTAAACCAGGTGCTCGAGAAGTCATTTCCATTCTCAAGTCTATGAAGATTAGGAGCATAATGGTGACAGGTGATAATTCGGGCACTGCCAAGTCCGTTGCCGAAGAAGTTGGAATTGAAACTTTCATTGCAGAAGCCAAACCAGAAGACAAAGCAGAGAAAGTGAGGGAATTTCAGGTACATGGTCAGTAAAAATTTTTGATGTCACGATTTTGTGAAAATATGGATACATGCCGCAGTTTCTATCTATCAAGCAGTTGACAGGTATGGATGACATGGTGCTCCTCCTATATCAAAGGATGTCGTGTCATTCAATTTGGTTAAATAAGCATTAATTTATAATGGCATAGCTTCTTGAGAAAGATAGGAGTGGAGTCCAGTACTTGTAGCTATACTGGGACTATCTAACAATTGTTTTTACGTACCTAGTCAATACATCCACCTCTATTAACATCTTTTTGCTGTATACATCCATAATTACTTTTAACGTCATGACTAACACTTGGATATAGTCATAGGCCTAGACCAAGTTCAATGATGTTATGTGCTCAAAGACTTTATTGCCATGATAAAACGTACAAATCTCTTTCTTTTTCCTCGTTCACAGGCTTCAGGCTACATTGTGGCAATGGTGGGAGATGGCATAAACGACTCTCCAGCACTTGCAGCAGCAAATGTCGGAATGGCTATTGGCGCTGGCACAGACATTGCCATTGAGGCAGCGGACATTGTTCTAATGAAGAACAACTTGGAGGATGTTATAACTGCCATTGATCTTTCCAGGAAAACCTTCTCGCGTATACTTCTAAACTACATCTGGGCTTTGGGATATAACATTCTTGGCATCCCAATTGCTGCAGGTTTTCTTTTTCCATTTACTGGATTTCGTTTGCCGCCATGGATTGCTGGAGCAGCAATGGCAGCCTCATCTGTCAGTGTTGTTTGCAGCTCCCTCTTGTTGAAGTATTACAGGAGACCCCGGAAGCTGGATAACCTGGAGATACATGGGATAACGATCGAGTAATCAATAATGATTTTTTTCATCTGTCTATATGCATCTAGGAGTGAATGTTCTCCATAGAAACAAATTTAGGCAGTGTTTTCATTGAAGAAAATATGCAAACAGATATAGATCAGATTAATACTGATTTCATAACCGATCACCTCTTAAATTGTGCACCCATTACCTTCAAATTGTAAACCAACTTTCTTTAGTGAATGCATGTGTCAGTTGGAATAATTTTCTGTTTCTAAATTCAATGAATAAAAATTTACGCCTTAGTATTATACCAAACATGTTTGATAAATGATATTGCTTTCATATGACTACTTTTGGAAATAAATTGTTCGAGACCTTTAAAACGCATTGCACAATTTTCAAAAGCACCCGGACTCAAACATGAAACGGGTTATACACGTAAAAAAGATAAGTACAAATAAATCCAAACACATTTAATGCTAAAGTAAATTTTACATTATTTCACACGAACTCCTTGTAATTTGCTGGATAACTTGATAAGTCAGGCATTTGTGACCCACCAGGTGAAACTGCTGGTTTCTAGTTCACATTTTCAATGCCAATCATAGCCTTGATCCACATGAAAAATCCTAAGAGTTTTATTACATAATCTTTCTACAATGCTCAATATTGTAAACTGTGACATTTACAATGCTTAATAAACAGCAACATGGTTTTCACATCTTTGAAGACAACTTTTTTATGCTAGACTCCGTCTCCCTGTTTGCACGCACTGAGCGCTGCACTGCGAGTTTTGTCTTGGCTTTATAGAGGATGGTATGTACTTCATCAAAGTGAGGTCTTGTTGCATTTCTTGTATCCTCAATCCACTGCTGAACTTTCTTGTGTGGGCCTAGCATACGGCTGTGATCCTTCTCATCCAAAACCTATATATGGGAATAAGTAATACAATGTGACCCATAATGTCTCCTAGATAACTAGTTTTTGTTTGTAGCAAACTTGAAGTTATAACAAGAATAGATCAAGAAAAAATCCCTCTGCAGAACCATAGATAAGAACTCCAACTAATAAAGTATACTTCTGTAGTTTTTTCTTCAAAAAGATAAAAAAAACTTATCTGGCTTACTGATCTCAACAAACACCAATTATCACTTGTCCTAGTTTGGGCTCTCTAGGGCATTTCAAGCGTGCAATCTCCTTATAATGACCACTTTCTGTTTAATGGTTAAGTTTTCTCACTCAATGATCACAACAAATGCCAATTACCATGCCACCATATAGAAATTAACTCTAGTAAAGAACAGAACTCCCCTTTTTAGCTAGGGGCAACAACAGAAGCATTGAATCATATATTTACCTCTAGTTGCATAATCTCACAAACGAGGCTGAGATCCGCTATGGATGGTTGAAAGCCACCCAGCAAGAAGCGTCCATTCCCCTTGAGCCAAATGGACTCTATTTTTGACAGAGATGAGGATAGAAGTTTCTCGGCTTGAGAAGCCGCTTGTGGATTCAGGGGAAACCCAAGTGCTGGTGCCAGTACGGTATTGAAAACAAATGAGGCTGAAATAATAAAAGTCAAGTAAAAAGCTCTAGCTCGTCAGAAAAGAGAAAACTTGGTCAAGTGCATTGAAATACCAAATATGTGTATAAGTATTGCCACATTTTGAAGGAATAACCAGAAACAACTAATATTTAATGATTCCATGCCGATTAATGTATATCCACTAGAATGCAAATAAATGTACAATCAGGAGAAGTAGAGTTATATTTGATAACACTTAATAACTAAGAGCATCTTTTGGAGTTGACACCTGCGCCCTGGCGTAGATTAGAGTGATGCCAATCCAATACTGAGTGGATCTTCGCTCTCCTGGAAACATCAGCCGGATACCTGATAGTATGAACAGAAAAGGAAGTAAAAAACCTGGCCGCAGAATGAAATTATGGAACACAACAAACCACCAGGAAATAGTAACATTTCTGCAGCCGGAAGCTCATAGATATGAACAAGATTTTAACGTAATTTATGCACACACCGGGATCTAAGTTGGAGTGATTTTATGTCAAATACACCTATCCTTTAAATTTAAGACACAGACATGCCCTACTAAATGAAATTCAGTTTTCTTCTTCTATACACTAAGGTGAGGCGTCAATTTAAAACCTGAATCTAGATTTAAGGAATAAAACAGAGTATCGCAGTGGTCAAGGACTCCTAGCAAACAAGATGTCTGCTCCTTGGTTTTGTTGGATAAAAGTGAGACTTGAATTAGACCAAAGCACTACCCATATTCATGTACACACCAAAACCTGCACCATCCTTCGACTAAATCACATATATCACATATTTTGATTGTCAATAAAATATAACCTGGAAACTAACTGCAAGAGGGGCCACTCTATTTACCAGTGATCTGCGACTCTAGGAAATGCACAAGCAAGATAGATAAGAATTGCATGACTGCAAAAAAAAAAAAAAAAAAGCTTCATTAGACAAATCAATGGATAAATTGAAAAGTTTCATTATTCAAATCAATGGGTAAATTGAGAACGAATAAAACATAGCAGATCTTTAACAGCATAAATTATAAGTAAAACTTCATGAAAGTCTAGTTATAAGCATCACAGGCCAAAAGCATCAATAATAACTATATATGTATACATAGGGTGGATCTTACTTAAGGAAAACAAGAACGATGAGTCAACTGAGACAACAACTCAAATATAGAAGCATGACAACATATGCAGCATTGAGCTTTAGTCTAGATGATGGCCATTAAGAAGCCACAATGTGCATATTCCAGACCCTTAAAATTGAATAATACATATAATAAATGAGGCTGGCATGATTCATCATAGATATCTACACCATTGTTTTTAAGAGAATCCAACAAAAATATCATAAAGATCCATACTATATAAGAGATAGAAATCTAAAGGAACCCACGGCTATGATAATAATCTCCTAGGGAAGCACTTGAACCAGGGAAAACCATAAGAACCTACTCACTGCTATCAGCAAAATAACTATCAATTGGTGGATTACACAGCCAATATTTCAAAAGAAATGTGATTAGGAGTCTCTTTTGTATACTTCTATGTACATCGGCGTTGCCTAATTTCATTCAATCAATCAAATTTCTTACTTATCAAAAAAAAATATTTCAAAAGAAATGCAAGCCCTCGTCTCTGCAACAACCAAATATGTACATGCTTTTGGAATTAAAATTTCTCCCCATGATAGTTCAATTGCAGTATTGATTACAAATACTGAGAAAATTCCCTTCCAATTCTTCAAGAAATCAAATCTTATTGGCAAAAAACTACCAAATCATGACAAAGCATGGAATCAAAATCTTTGATTACCTCTCAAACAACTTAAATCTTCCATCAACAATAGCTGGAACTTTCTCCATAGGGTTTATTTCTGAAAATACATAAAAGGGGGAAGAAAGAAGTGAGCTCAAAAGTAAGAATCAAACCCGAGAACTCATTCCACCCCAACCCACAGATGCATCTGCTTCATCACATCCACTTTACAATTCCATTGTCTAAAAGACCTTTGAACTCTGCAGACAAGTGCTGGCGTTTGGACAGATCCACTTTGATTTCCTCGAAGTCTATACCATTAACCCTGATAGCACCCAAAAATAAAAAAGAGGAAAACCCAGATTCCAATTACAGTAGATAACGATAGAATTATACCAAAAATTGAAGATAATATAACAAAAACTCGAAAAAAAAATGAAAGGGATGATGAGGGAATATGTAGAATTACTTGCAGAAGATAATAACGGCCCGACGGCTGGGACATCCGATCAAAATTGAAGATAATATAACAAAAACTCGAAAAAAAAAAATGAAAAGGATGATGAGGGAATATGTAGAATTACTTGCAGAAGATAATAACGGCCCGAGACGGCTGGGACATCCGATCCGCGTACACTTTCAGCTTCATTTTTTTCTTGGTTTCCCGTAGCCTTCTCACTCCCTCTCTCTCTCACTCACTGAGGTTGGATAGGAGCCGCTGTGAACAGCTTGTCAGCTTTCCAAGTCTTCTGTTGGTTTAGTTCCAAAAGAAAGCGCAGTCGAGTATTTAAGCAGTTAATGCGGTAAAATTGTCTGGACTGATAGAATTGTTTTTGTAAGGAGGTAGATGAAACTGGTTAGGGACGAGACTTATAGAAGCGAATACTTGTTTATAGAGGCGATTATTTAAACTCAACCAATTTTCTAAGATAATTTTACATTTAGATGTTGAACTAATTGAGATAATAAAATTTTATTATAATATTATTTTTTCATATTATTATTATTTTAAAATTTAAAAAAATTAAATTATTTATTATATTTTATATTAAAATTTAAAAAAATAATAATGATGAGTTGAGATTGATTTGGTAAACAAACAGAAGCCTCGTCACTCGAAAAATATTCTCAAGAGAAAAGATACTATGCGGCGCCAACTTGACCGCTACGGTATACTGCTGAGCAAAAAAAAAAAATTTACTTAATGATTAAGGAAGTGATCTGTATTCATATATTTTTTTAAAAAAAAAATATTTAAATATATTAAAAAAATATGAGAAAAAAAAAAAAAAAACAAGCGGTACAAATGCGCCACTCATATTCAGTGATGAATTTTGGGGAAGGGTAATGCAATTTTCTAAGCTCCAACTTTCAAGGCTTTCAGCATAATAAAAATATTAATGGAGATATAAAAGAGAAATTAGTAATTTTATTTACAAAATAAATATACTCTGGTTTGGGGGCTGAGATTTTGTGGATGAAGCACAACAATACATTTAGTTATGCTCCTGTGGCTGTGTAATATACTTTCTTAAAAACAACTAATCATTCTCACACATCACATACTATATTTATTTTTAATTTTTTTGTTTTCTTCTTTTTAAACTAATTGAATTATTCTACTCATTATCTATATATCATATATTTAATAAAAATAAAAAACATAGTGTATAGTATGTGAAGATGATGAATAGAATTTTTCTAAGCGTAAAAGTCAAGGAAGATCATCTTCATTTCATTAAAATCACTCATAATTATTTATGTCCCGTTTGGATGTTAGAATGTATTGAGATCAATTCAGTTTAGTCTAATTTTAAGTTGAGTTTAACATTCAAATACTTAATTCTCAAATCACTAAATATCATTGAACTCAAAAACTCTTTAAATATGAGACTCATAACCTTTTTCAACTCAACATCTTTTTACACGTAAGATCCATAATCTTTTTCAACTTCTCATAAATACATCTAATTTATCTTAACATTCAAACACATCTAAACTCGTCTTAGGTGGATCCTATAAAATTTATTTCACCATCTCAACTCACTAATATTCATAAAGAACTTAACTAATTTAAATTCAACTCAATATACAAACTGGGCCTTAATGTAAATTATAGAATATTTTGACGGTCTTGTAGGAATTCACTAACTTTTTACTGAGAAGGCAGAACTTCACGAATTTTTATGAAAAATATTGGAATTTTTATGAAAAATATTGAAATTTTTACTAATGGTTACGTTTTTTTCACTTTTATTATACTGTTTACATGAACAGTAATATGTCCAGATAGATATTTCAATTTCGTAAGTAAAATTATAAATTATAATAAATAAATATTGATTAAAAAATAATATTTATAATTTTAAAATGTAGAAATCTCACAAATTTTATTTTTAAAACATAGATAAATTTCAGATTCATAGAAAAAAAAATTATCCTTTTAATAATAACCTCTACGTTTGTTTAATTGAATGCACAGGTTTACACTGTTTTAATATCTAACATTTCTCGATGACTATATTACCGAAGAGAATCTTTGATTTTGAGGGAGGAGACACTGTATTCGTCGCAATATCAGTCCTTACATTTTGTTGAACAGGACCTCTCTCTCATTGCCATTGCCGCATCTCTGGTTTTCACTTCTTTCTTTGACTCTCGCACTCTTTTTCTCTCAGTTGATGCTTCAGTTTTATAAAGCTGTAACGTGCTTACTTGTATTCACACACAGTAAAAACGCTACTGAATTCAACTACAGAACTTGCAATAAATTCGAGAACAACAGCTCTCTAGAAGTATTGATTCAATGATGCAAGATTCCCTTTGTGAATCTTGACAAGGAATTTTCGAGAAATTCCCAACCTCCAATCGAACTAAACTCCAAAGATTCCACGTACCTAAACAACGGAACTGCACTACTTTTATACACGCAGAGCATGAAGACAACCCAAACGACATCGACTAAAACATAAAACACACCCTTGAAATCCTAAAGGATACTCACCGTTTTACTTACAGCCAAAACACAAAACACTATAAGTAAAAATGACACCCAAGATAACAATGCAAACCGCACCGTATCACTAAAACCGCCCTATAAAACACCCCGTTTCATTCAATTGGCAGTTAAAGTCGTTAATTCCCTCCTCTGCACGCAGCCTTCCTTCTTCTGCACTCAGCCAAGCCATTCCCCACAGAAGCTCACCCTTGCACACGAAACATAACCCTCCCTCCTCATCAAGGCCCAGCCCCCAAGCACCAGTGACAATCTCCTCTTCAAGGCCTTGCCCCCAAGGCACCCGTGACCATCACAGAACCGAACCCACCAAGTGAGGGTATGCAGTCTTCAGTTTGTACAGCAGCTCCCAAGAACTGTCTTCCACAGCAGCCCCTACCCATTTCACCAAGACCTCAGTAGCAGCATGGTCCCCAACCTTCTTCATCCTTCGTTTCAAAATCTGCTCAGGCTCAGGTTGAATAGGACCCTCTTCATCCACTGGAGGCAGTGTAGGTAAAGGAGAAATTTGATCCCCTAATTTCTTCTTGAGACAAGAAACATGAAAAACTGGATGGATCTTTGATGTAGAAGGCAACTCCAATTTATAAGCAACTGTCCCAATTTTTTGAATTACTTGAAAGGGACCATAATAACGAGGGGCAAGCTTCATGTTATGCCTCATAGCTACTGACTGCCTATAAGGCTGAAGTTTAAGGAAAACCCAATCACCCTCAACAAAGGATCTGTCAGATCTCTTCTTGTCAGCAAACAACTTCATTCTATTTTGAGCTTTCCTTAAGTTTTCCTTTAATAAAGACAGGATCTGCTCACGACTTTTCAAGTGCTGGTCTACTGCCTCATTAGCAGTGGTGCCTGCTACATAAGACAGCAATCTCGGAGGTGGCATCCCATATAAAGCCTGAAATGGAGAAATGCCTGTGGATGAATGCACGGATGTATTATAATGCCATTCAACCATAGGAAGCCAAGTACTCCAACTCTTTGGTTTAGCACCACTATAAGCTCTCAAGTAGGCTTCAACAGCCTTATTCAAAGCCTCAGCTTGGCCATCAGATTGAGGATGGTAAGCTGAGCTCATGGCCAAGGTTGTACCCTGTACTTTAAACAGTTCTTGCCAAAACAAACTGGTGAACATCACATCACGATCTGACACAATAGTTCTAGGTAAACCATGCAGCTTGAAAACCCCAGAGAAAAAAACTTCTGCCACTCTAGCTGCTGTATATGGGTGAGACAGAGAAAAAATGACCAAACTTGGTCAATCTATCCACCACTGTAAAAATAACTGTTCTACCATTAGAAGCTGGAAGACCCTCAATAAAATCCATGGCAATATTGAGCCAAGGAGTCTGAGGAATCGGCAAGGGCTGGAGCAACCCAGCAGGACAAGCATTTTCTGATTTGTTAACTTGACAAACTTGACATTCCTTAACCAATCTTCTAATGTCCTTCCTCATACCAGGCCAATAGAAATCCAATTTAGCTTTGTGTAAAGTTTTATGATAGCCCACATGACCTGCCTCAGGACTGTAATGAATATATTGCAACACCTTCTTCTGAAAGGACGAGCTAGGAACAATCAGCATTTTGCCTTTTTTGAGTAGAATTCCTTGCTGCAAGGAAAAATTACCAGAAACTAGTTCACCTTTCTTCAAGGACTCAATCAATTGAGTAAAGTGAGAGGACTCTGAGTAACTTTGCTTCAGTTCAGTTAACCACACAGGAGTGGGAAAAGAAATCAGTGCCAGCACAGCAGAATCTTCTTCCATTTTCCTTGAAAGAGGATCAGCCACTTTGTTATCCCTTCCATTTTTGTATTCAACTTTAAAATCATAGCCCATCAGCTTCGAAATCCACTTATGTTGTGCCTCTGTAGCTATGTTCTGTTCCAACAAATGCTTGAGAGCTTGCTGATCAGTTCTGATTTTAAATGGCTGACCAAGTAAATAAGGTCTCCATTTGCCCACTGCACTAACAAGGGCCAGAAATTCCTTCTCATAAGTAGACAGGAGCAAAGCTTTACCCTTGAGGGCTTTGCTAAAATAAGCAATAGGCTGACTATTCTGCATTAACACAGCCCCTAGCCCAACTCCGGAAGCATCACACTCAATGGAAAACTCTTGAGAAAAATCTGGCAGACTCAAAACTGGAGGATGAGCTACAGCATGTTTGAGTTGCAAAAAATCTCTCTCAGCCTTTTCATTCCATACAAATGAATTCTTTTTCAACAATAGGGTAAGTGGAGCAGCTATTGAGCCATAATTTTTGAGAAATTTCCTGTAATAACCTGTTAAGCCGAGAAAACCCCTCAAGGCCTTAATAGTTTTAGGAATAGGCCACTCAATCATGGCAGAAATCTTGGTAGGGTCTGCCTTCACCCCTTCCCCCGAGATAATATGGCCCAAGTAATCAACTTCCTTCACCCCAAATCTACATTTAGATTTCTTTGCAAACAAGGAATTCTGCTGTAGAATAGATAAAACTGTCCATAAATGCTTTAGATGTTGTGCTAAATCTTGGCTGTATACCAAGATGTCATCAAAGAAAACTAAGAGAAATTTTCTAAGGAAAGGTTTAAAGACATGGTTCATTAAACCTTGAAATATGGCTGGTGCATTAGTAAGCCCAAAGGGCATTACTAAGAACTCATAATGGCCTTCATGAGTTCTAAATGCTGTCTTAGGAATATCCTCCTCCCTTACTCTGATTTGATGATAACCTGATCTCAAATCAAGTTTAGAAAAATACCTAACTCCATAAAGTTCATCCAAGAGCTCATCTATCACAGGAATAGGGAACTTGTCCTTGACAGTTTCTTGATTGAGAGCTTTATAGTCCATGCACATCCTCCATGTGCCATCTGCTTTCTTTACTAACAAGACAGGTGAAGAAAATGGACTTTGGCTTGGTCTAATCACCCCATTTGTCAGCAAATCTTTAACAATTTTCTCTATCTCAGTTTTTTGGTAGTGAGGGTACCTATAAGGCCTCACAGAAACAGGAGCAGTGCCCTCCTTCAGCACAATTTTATGATCAAATACTCTCGGTGGTGGTAACCCAACAGGCTCCTCAAACACAACAGCAAACTGCTGCAACAGGTCCTCCACCTCTTTTAACACTGCCACTCCTTCTTTCTGTTCTTCAACTGCCACCAACTGACACAACCACCCTTGCTGGCCAATAAAAGAAGATTTCAACATGTTAGCCCCATCCTCAACTTGCAGATGATCAGACAAAAGACCCTGCAGTAACAGTTTGTTACCATCCCTCTCAAACTGCAGAGACATGTTATTAAAGTTCCACTGAATAGAGCCCAACATTTTAAGCCATTGAACCCCAAGAACAACATCACAACCACCAAGTTCCAAAATATGGAATGGAACCACAAATTTTGAGCCTTGAATAGTTACTGTTTCTTCACATTTGCCTTGACTCATAACTCGTGCACCATTGGCCACCTTAACTTGCAACCCTACATCTTTCTGAACATTTAATTTGGCTGCTTCCACCACCAAAGGATCTAAGAAATTATGAGTGCTTCCCGAATCCACAAGGATCTCCACACTCAAAGATCCAATCCTCCCTAAAAGCTTCATTGCATTACTATTGACACAATCTGAAATAGCATGAAGTGAGACTTCAAGTTCTTCAGATTGTTGCACCCCTTGTTCCAGAACCACTGCTGCTAGTTCTTGTTGGCCTCCACTATTAGACTCTTCCAAAGTCTCATTTTCCCCTTGCAAAAGGTAAACCTTATGCGCTTTACACACATGGTTAGGGCTCCACTTCTCCTCACAATGATAACATAATCCCTTCTTCCTTTTTTCATCCATCTGGAGAGATGTCATTCTCTTTCTGTTAAAGTTCACTTTCTGACCAGCATTAAACATATTATCAACAGTAGCTTTATCTCCAAAGCTCACATTCTGTTTCCACGATTTCCTTGAGGTCATCACAAGTTCCTCTTGCAACTTAGCTAGGCCAAAAGCAGCCCCAAGGTTACGAGGATTAAACATCTTCACAGGAATACGAATCTCATCCTTCAAACCACTAATAAAGCAACTCAGCATATGTCTTTCGGATAAACCAGTAACTCTATTAGTCAAAGCCTCAAATTGTGATGTGTACAGACTCAGAGATGTAGTCTGTTTCAATCTAGTTAATGCCTCCATAGGATCATCAAATTGTGAAGGTCCAAACCTTGTTTGTAAAGCCACAACTAGAGTCTCCCATGAATTAAACTGACTTGATTTTAAGGCGTTTTGGTACCACACCAAAACCTCACCTTCCATATGATGTGATGCCACCATCAATTTCTGATGAAAAGGCACTTGAAAACAATCAAAATACTGATTTGCCTTGAAGATCCAACCAGCTGGATCCTCACCACTAAAATGTGGACAATCGAGCCTAAAACCTCTCTGCACCACACTCCTTTCCTCATTGTTTCTAGGATCATCAGACACCTCTCTTTCTCTACGAGCATTGACACTAACAGAATCAACGACAGATCTCAACATATCAGAAAATTGATCTAACCTTTCTGTTATTCCCGCAATAGCTTGCTGATGATGCTCTAACAGTTGCTGCACCATCTCTTGTTGTCTTTGAGAGGTTTCTTGAAGGCCTTTCAGTGCTGCACGCATACCTTCCGCCATTAGAGAATCGTTGTAAGGATCGACTACTACTGATACCACTTGTAACGTGCTTACTTGTATTCACACACAGTAAAAACGCTACTGAATTCAACTACAGAACTTGCTATGAATTCGAGAACAACAGCTCTCTAGAAGTATTGATTCAATGATGCAAGATTCCCTTTGTGAATCTTGACAAGGAATTTTTGAGGAATTCCCAACCTCCAATCGAACTAAACTCCAAAGATTCCACGTACCTAAACAACGGAACTGCACTGCTTTTATACACGCAGAGCATGAAGACAACCCAAACGACATCGACTAAAACATAAAACGCACCCTTGAAATCCTAAAGGATACTCACCGTTTTACTTACAGCCAAAACACAAAACACTACAAGTAAAAACGACACCCAAGATAACAATGCAAACCGCACCGTATCACTAAAACCCCCCTGGAAAACACCTCGTTTCATTCAATTGGCAGTTAAAGTCATTAATTCCCTCCTGTGCACGCAGCCTTCCTTCTTCTGCACTCAGCCAAGCCATTCCCCACAGAAGCTCACCCTTGCACACGAAACATAACCCTCCCTCCTCATCAAGGCCCAGCCCCCAAGCACCCGTGACAAAAGCTTAGATCTTTGGACGTCTTGATAATGTCCCAAATTCCCAAGGCTTTTTGTAGCTAAAAGTAGGTAACTCTTTTTTTGTTCTTGGTTAATTCCTGCGTTCTCTACAAAGTATTATGATTCACTCCTATTGCCGACCTACTAAAAGCTTTAGGCCTCGTTTGTTTTCAGAGATGAGGTGAGATGAGATGAAATCTTTTAAGATGAAATGAATAGTATTGAGATATGTTGAGATAAGATGAGATGAGATGTGTATTTGTTTATAGATATGAGATTAGTTTGACTTTTTTGTATTTATTATTGTGGGACCCACAACAGTTTATATTTTAAAAATAATTTTATATAAACTGTTGCGCTGACATCATTACTGCCTGCGCATGAACAGTGGCCAGGTTTGGTTTACATGCATATTTCGACGTCTTCCTGGGTTGAAATGCTTTTTTTTTTTTTTTTTGCTTTTTTTCCCCGCATCTTTTATTAACTAATTACATGTAATTATTTTTAAATTTTTATGCAATACTTTGCTGAGTCATTAAAAATATTGTACAAGAAAAAAAACCCAACCTCATTTTAAAATATTATGCTAAAATATTCTGAAAATATTTTCTTTTTATCAAGTATTTTACAGAATCGTTCATAATATTTTGTAATGATTTTTTCTACTCATTATTATTACACTAAACACTCATTAAGAATAAAATCAAAAAAAATCTACAGAAGTGTATGATGTAGGGATGATAATTTCTTTTGTTTAATATTTAATATTGTTCTTGTGAGATTTTCTATACATAAATTAATGTGTTAATACACTCATTATGTGTTAACTTATTTTAATTGATGAAAATAATTAAAAATACCAATCAATTTTTGATATAACATCAACGTATATTAATCTTGTCAGTTATGAAAATAGATAGAATAAAAAAATATTTTCATCAAGCATAATATATTTACCAATTTTTTTACTATAATAATTAGATAAGAATTTACATTTATTATACCATTTTATCCTTATTTATATTGGTGGGATCTATAAATAATTATATTTTTTTATAAAAAATTAAACATAAATTGATTTAATAAATACATTCTTAAAATCTAATAAGTAAAAATAAATAAATAAATAAATAAATCTATTAACGTAATTCATCTATCATTTTCTCATTAAATAGATAATCAAGTAGAATGCTTGAAAATACTGGGCTGCTTAACAAGAACTAGTGGTGCATCTGCTTTTTGTTTTCGATTAGCAAATAATGAAATCGTAAATAATAATATTGCTTTATTGAAACACGTGCAACAATGCATTGAAGACCATGTGAAACCATTTAAGATGAGGCAGACATTTTATTCGGATTGTCGGTGCTTTTTCGATGAACAGTACAAAAATCGGTTGAGATGAAATGAGACGAAAACTAATGAGTAAAAAATTGTGTTTGCTTTGACAAAATTCCGACCGTACGAAAACTTTGAAAACGTTTTCAAAATTTTGGATTTTAACTCTGAAAGCAAACCAGGCCTTAGATTCTGTTTTTTTTGTTTTCATATGCTAAGTAGTACCTTCTTTATTATTCTTTTTGTGTTTTTTATACAATTTTCATTTCCTCAGCTTTAAGTTTCTATTGTTTTGTTAAAGTTCGATGAAATAAAAAAGGCGGGATTTTTTTTATTGTTTTTTTCCCGGAAAGGGTTTATAATATCTCTCTGCATTTTAAGTACTTTTTTATTTACTTTGTTTTGATTGTTAAACTTAAGAACATCTCAAATCCGTGAAGGATCTGTAACACAGTTTTGCTTTTCAATCTTGTTCAACCTGCGCGACTTAGTGCACTGTGCATTTCTCTCTCCCTCTCATCTCTCTGTTTCTTTATTTTTCTTAATGTATATTGAGTGGAATCTCCTATGTAAATCTCGCGCGTGAGTAGCGGATTTTAAGGATCTCTAGTTTTGAAGCGTAGTGTGCTATATAGTAAGCTCATACTTTTAAGATCCTTCTACAATGGAGCGTTGCACATGTTTATTGTGTGAGAGAGAGGTTTAAAAGGTCTTGGCCTGTTTGCTTTTTTAGAGCACTCTCATTGGATTAGCCAAAACTAAAGGACATTTTTTATAAATATAAGAAAATTTTGACTTTTGGCTATTTCATTCACATAAATCTTCATATTGGAATAGCTATTTTTTCATTATATAATAATAAAATAATATAAAATAAATTTGATTTTAATTATTCACATCAAATCTCCACATGGAATTATTTATTTATTCATTATATAGTAATGAATAATTAATAATTTTAAAATTATTTAATTTTTTTAATTATTTTTTATTTTATTTTATCATATTTTACTATTCATAATATTATATATTAATTAGTAATTATATTCTAATTAAATTATGGGTTAAAAAAATTATAGTATTGAGAGGGAAGGGAGAGAGAGGTTGATAGAAATAAAGGGAGAGAGAAATAACTAATAAAAAATATATTTGATGTAGGAATAGTTACTTTCAAATTTGGAAATACTTTTGATGTTTCCTTTAGCTAAAGTCTAAATATTTGGACTTTAGCTAATCCATTGTGATGACATTTTGAAGTCTAATAGCTAGAAGTGAGATGGATTTAGCTTTTGGCTAATCCATTGAGAATGCTCTTAATAGTCTCCAAAAAGTTAATGGATTAGCTATCGGTTCCGTGTTATTTTATAAGTTTGAAAATTAAATAGACCCAACAAAAAATTACAACAAGATCAAAATTTGTCGTTCTAATGTTTGTCTTTTTCCTCAGGTTCCTCCCGAGGAAGGTGAAATTCGGATTTATATGGTTTGGTCTTTGAAAAATGTTACTTCTGTTTTGTCTATAATAGATGCCAAAGTAGGCTGGTGGTGGTTATTAATGTTTTTTTCTTGAGTAATTCTACTCTAAAGCCCTAAACTTTCCAACACCACACACCACCGAATGAGGTGGCTTTATTTAATTTTTTTTTATCAAAACGCATTGTTAGACTTTCCCCACGTTTTCCTCATTCTCCACATTACTTCCATTCGAATTTTTGCTTCTCCTCCCACGTTCTCCCTCCACGCTACAGATTCGCACCCTCCGCCGTGTTGCAGTACGTCCACCTCTAATCGACCACAGAACAGTAGATTTGGCAGGCTGTTGTGCAGCTCTTCTCTAAAGGTCCTATCTTTTCAGTCATCTCTGTATATGAAAATCTCTCTCTCCCAAAGAAATTGTAGTAAAACACAAAACTTTCGGGTCAAAACATCTGGTAGGAGACGAATAACAGAGAATAAATTGTTGGTGGGTTAGGTAGCAATAACAGAGAATATCTGGGAGAGGACGAATAAAGCTATGTTATTAATGGCTTAGAAGCTTTCGGCATACCTGGGTTATTGTTGGGTTAGAAGCTTTTGGTCTTGGTGGAAGCTTTCGGCATACCTGGGTTATCTTGGGCAGAAAGCTGGAGTGATATATATGGTTTAGCTTTATTGAAACACCATTGGTTGGATTAAAAAAAAGAAAAGCAACGATTTCTTGTATGATATTGTTTCTTATTCTTTCAATAAAGACAACACTTTATTATATTATTTCAAACAAGAAAAGAACAGATTTGTTCTATTATATTATTTATTCAAATAAGCTAAATGTCGAGACAACAAATCACTTAGAGTGATTCAATCTACAATTAGAATGATTAAGAATAATTTAGACATGCCCATTCTTTCTAGTAATTGCCTTTTATACTAATGGCAAACAAGCTATAGACATTGAAATGTGATCAAAGTCTGAGAAAAAAATTTATATGATAGTTTTATAGAAAAATATTTTAAAAATTGAGGAATGGTTTTTTTTTCTTGGATTGTCGTTCTATGAACTCAGTTGAAATAACGTGATGGACAAAGAGGAAGATGAAAGGTCACCCAAGCCTTCTACATCGACTCAGGTATGATACGCATTGGTCATTTATAAATATCATTGTGTTGATATTACCAATTAGTTAATGTATTTTTATTTGTGTATTATAGGCATATTATGGTCCAGAAAATATGTACTATCCGCCATTTATGATGCATCCAAATGTATATCCAAATTCATATACATACGCATGGGGCAGCCAGGTAAATTTATTTCTAACTTTTTAAATGTTTTCTTACATGCATTTGACCCGTTCTAATACCGTGCTTAATTACAGCCCTCACCAATGCCACCTTTACGACCAATGTTCGTCTATCCTCCGTCGAGTAATGCAGAAGAGTTGGGCCATGTTCAACAAACGATGGTGAAGCTTTCTTTCTAACTGTTCAATTTTTTTTTCTTACGTGCATCTTAACCGTTCTAACACCGTGCCTAATTATAGCCCTCACCAATGCCACATTTATGACCAATGTTCGTCTACCCTCCGTCGAGTAATGTGGAGGAGTTAGGCCATGTTCAACAAACGATGGTGAAGCTTTCTTTCTAACTCTTCAATTTTTTTTTTCTTACATGCATTTGAACCGTTCTAACACTGTGCCTAATTACAGCCCTCACCAAGTCAAGCATTTCAGCCTCCATCAATGCCACACCCTCCGTCCAGCATTTCAGAGGAGTTGAGAAGTTCTGAAAAGACGACAAGTAATGCGGAGACTGCACCATTTATATCTGAAAGTGAAAAGAGTTTTGGAGGTACATCACTTTTAACCCTACGAGTACACATCTTTTTGAGTTGCATATAATATAAATGCTTATCCAAACTATTCATTTATATATTCAGAAACTTCACTGGACGTAGAGGCAGAGATTGAAGAGATAAATGAAGTATCATTTGCTGATGACCAAGTTGAGGAGGATCCCAAACCCAGCATGGAGTTTGCCACTGATCATGAGCTTATGGCCTATTACAAACGATATGCCAAGCAACAAGGTTTTGGTGTTATAACACAAAGGACGAAAAGAGAGGCAAATGGGAGTGTGAAGTATTTGACAATTGGGTGTGCGCGAGGCGGCAAGTACCATCCTAGCCATAGTAATATCTCAAGGCCACGACCAACTATTAAGACAGATTGTAAGGCAAGGATAAATGCTCACTTGGTGAAGGGTACTTGGGTGGTGACCACTGTTGAGATTACTCATAATCATGGTACTGTCAGTCCACAAAAGTCTCGCTTTTTTAGATCGCACAAGTGTTTAGACGAATATAGTCAAAGGATGCTTGACTTGAATGACAGAGCAGGTATTAGAATGAATAAGAATTTTGGCGCACTTGTTGTTGATGCGGGGGGGTTCGAGAATCTTAATTTTCAAGAAAAAGACTGTCAAAATTTTATTGACAAAACCCGACACTTAAGGTTGGGTAAAGGAGGTGGTGAAGCACTTACTGATTATTTTAAGAGGATGAGGTTGATGAATGATGGTTTTGTTTATGTGGTTGATGTGGATGATGACTTGAGAATTAGAAATGTGTTCTGGGCTGACGCACGTAGTAGAGCAGCGTATGAGTATTTCGGAGATGTTATCACCTTTGATACGACATACCTAACAAATAGATATGGTATGCCGTTTGCTCCTTTTGTTGGTGTAAATCATCATGGGCAGTCTATACTATTAGGGGCTGGCTTGATTTCAAGCGAGGACACAAGTACGTTTGTGTGGCTATTTCGAGCATGGTTGGAGTGCATGGATGGTCGGGCTCCAAAAGCGATCATAACAGACCAAGACCGAGCAATGAAGAGTGCTATTGCATTGGTATTCCCAGACACTCGCCATAGATATTGTCTATGGCATATAATGCGAAAACTTCCTGAAAAATTGGGATCTCAAGCCCAATTCAATGCAGGGTTGAAGACTTCTATCCAGAGTGTACTATATGATTCACAAACATGCGCTGAATTTGAAGAGAAGTGGGGGCTACTTATTCAAAAGTATGACCTTGGTGATAATGCATGGTTGCAAGGGTTGTACAACGAGAGGTCGTTCTGGGTACCGGCTTACCTTAAGGGAGTATTTTGGGCGGGTATGAGCACTACACAGCGGTCTGAAAGCATGAATGATTTCTTCGATGGGTTTGTGCATTCTGGTACGAGTTTGAAAGAATTCGTTGATCAATTTGACAATGCACTGAGAAAGAAAGTGGAGGTTGAGACGACAGCTGATTTCAATTCCTCCAACCAAACTATCCCATGTTCATCTCCATTCCGTATAGAGAAGCAGTTTCAAGCAGTATATACGAATGCGAAATTTAAAGAGGTACAAAGAGAGGTGTGGGGGATGATTTTATGTAACTGCATACTTATCAACAAGGAGGGTTGCATATCCACTTTTGATGTTTTGGATGAAATCACGACTGATGATGACCATGTCAAAAGCGTCAAGTACTCAGTTTACTTTAACGAGGAGGAGTGTGATGTGAAATGCACATGTGCGTTATTTGAGATGAGGGGAATTATCTGTAGACATGCATTGAACGTTTGTCAGATGAAGAAGATTCATGCGTTACCGGATAAGTACGTCTTGGATCGATGGAGGAAGGACTTAAAGAGGAGATACACAGTGGTAAAAAGTAGCTATGATGACTTGCGGCACAATGCGGACTCACGCCGGTATGAGCTTGTGGTGAAACGATGTCTAAAATTAGCTACTCGTGTATCCCCAAGTGATGACCATGTTAATGCCTTCATGCTCGTTTTGGATGAGTTTGAGAATCAATTTAAAGGATTAACACTTGAGTCTGGTTCAACTAAGGTAAAAGAGAATGTGGTCATGGACAAAGATAAGAAAATATTAAGTCCAAACGGTGTTCGAGGGAAAGGGAGGCCGCCAACGAAAAGGAAGGTTCCACCTGTGGAGAAAGTTACGACCAAGAAAAATAAGAAACAGGTAATAATTTTGTTTCATATTAATTTTATATTGCTTCTCCCTACATGTATATTACTTTCTAATGGATGTGTATTTTTTTATCTGAAATTTAGACTTGCAGAAAAATATTTGATGATGAATTACAGGATGGTGAGGTATCGGAAGCGCAACTTGGTGCTAACATTGATGGTATTGTTGTTGAAACACAGTGTAGTACTGTCACACAACCAACGCATTCGGGCAATGAGGAGGTGTGAGGCCGTGGTTGTTTGCAAGTTTTTTGTTGTATTTTGGGTGTTGTGATGAAATATATGTCACAATTCTTTAATGCAAAGTGTAGAATTTATTGTAAAGAATGTTGAAAGCAAGTTTTTTGTTGCACTTTGGGTGTTGTGATGAAATATACTGTGCCACAACTCTTTAATGTAAATCGTATAATTTATTGTAAAGAATGTTGTTTGCAAGTTTTTTGTTGCATTTCGGGTGTTGTGATGAAATATACTGTGTCACAACTCTTTAATGTAAATCATATAATTTATTGTAAACAATGTTATTTACAAATTATTTGTTGTATTTTTGTTGTAATAGGCAAAATGGAACTGAACCAGCCATTTGCTTTCAGCATATTCCTACCGGAATAAAATTTCAATCCTCATATTTTTATTTATGCTCCCTTCTTATTTATTTATATTGCTGAGTATCCTCAGGTACTTATAATTTACTAACTGTCATAATGAAATAATAGCACCTCGTTGCAAACTGTAGGTAGCAGGATGCACATTCTGCTGATTCTCTGATGCAAAAAACAAGATAGCTAATGGAGCATAACCACACAATCAAATTCGCCCAAAAAGGTCATATACATAGTTCAAACCATCCATTTACAATTAACAGTAAAAGAATACATCTATAGTCCAAACCAACCAAAAACTATTACAATTGATAACACCCAATACATACACAATAATATACGTGCACATCTATTTTTACAATCTGATTTCTAATTTTCTCCTCTTGCTTGTGAAGAGCATTCTCAATAAGTTTATCTTTCTTTTTCTGAACTTCATACTCGCGCAACAATAAATCATCTTCCCTTTTTCGAACTGCATTGCATTCTCTTGTCTGAATTTTCTCCTCTACCAGTTGAATCTGTCCATATGAAGAATTGGCATCTTGTTTCTCCCTGCATACAAACTAATCAATCAATGGGGTCCTCATACAAAAATGTTCATCTCATGGTATGACTCAAGCTCTAAATTAGACCACAAATAACTAGAAGTAGATAGGAAAGACAAACTTCCAAGGTAACTAGTAATATGGTCCCCTTTTCTGCCCCATTATTAAATAAATGATTATTTTTTTAAATTAATCATAGCCGTGTGATATGAAGTTTTAGTTGTTTCTCAACAGGGACAATATTACTGTGGTGCTGAGAAAGCCTGGGGCATTGATATAGTGGACTCTCGTTACAAGGCTTGTCTATATGCAGGCATCAACATTATTAGTAGCATCTATTGGAGGACTAGTTCCAGCCTCCCCAAGTCAACATCTAGGGAGAGTTAAAAAGTCTTAAATTATTGAGCAAACAAAATATGAAGGCCAGTTTGATAATTGCAAGCGCTTACTAGACTCTTTAACCACTATTCTATTCATGTAAAAACTTGTGGTTTTGCCTGCCAATTCTAGTGCAAAGAAAAGAGAATCAAATGAAGTCTAGAGCATAAATGTGGAGGAGCCGAAAGATAGGAAAGATTATTTGAATATGAACTTCCATTAGTGTATTAATGTAAAAATAAAGTCAAGATCCAAACACTAAAATAGAAAATTAAAAAAACAATCTCACAAATCCATTAGAAAATTTCAAAATGATATATAAAACTCTCTAATGAGATAAATGTGACATAACCAACGTCACATTCAACTCATTTGGGAGTTTTTTATTCTCATTTTCACCTATCTTTAATCATATATGGGAGTTTGATTTCATGTCTAATTCGGATGTCCAAAATGCCTTGTATGAACTTTAAGACTTTATAAGAGTGTGAGAGAAATCTAGTAGATATATTTGGGATGATTTCCCTATCTTCTTGTTTTGAAAATATCCCAATTCATATCTAAAGTAAAGAAATGAACAAAACAGAGGTGTTCCCAGAAATCAAATAAAGGTGATTCAAAATCTGGCTTGGTTCAACTGCTTCAAGCTCAAACACACAATGAATACAAACTTCAATCAGTAACACAATGATAAGTACGTTGACTCCCAATTTTTTTAAATTTGTGATTTGGACGAGGACGATGTGGCTTCAAGAACAAAACTCAGAAATCAAGCATAAATCGATCAGAAATACAAATCAGAAATAAAAAAAAAAAAAAAAACCCAGCTCAGAAATCATAATCGTGCAAACAAACGTCGCAGGGGATTTCTCCAGATCTTATTGGATCAGAAATCTTAATCTTAATCAGAAATCAAAACCCAGCTCAGAAAGCATACCTCTCAGATCTTATTGGATCAAACAAATGTCACGGGGGGAGAGGGATTTCACAGAGGGATGCGCGACCATCCACGGGGATTTCTCCAGTGTTAGGGCTACTTCGTGAAGTGGATTTCGGCAGAGGGAGGGAGGGATGGATGGATGGATTGATTTCGAGGGGGATTTCTCAGATCTCTTAGGGCTTTTCTCGAGGAGTGTCGACGGGGGAGAGGGATTCGATAGAGGAGGGAGGGATGGATTTCGAGGGGATTTCGAGGAGTGTCGACGGGGGAGAGGGATTTGGCAGAGGGGAACGCAAGGGAGGGGGGGAGAGCAGAGGGAGGGGGGAGAGCAGAGGGAACACGGGAACGCAAGGGAGGGGGGCAGAGCAAAACTTAGAAGTTTAGACCGTTTTGTAATGGACCGGGTTTGCCAACTCATCAGAGTGTGGTGTGTGATATCAGACCGGCCTAAGAGTAGAATTACTCTTTTTTCTTTGAGTCCCTCTCTCTCTCTCTCTATAGTAACCTTTAGCAAAAATACTGATAAATCAATCTGTGCATGGTATGATTGTTCAAAACACAAATACACCTATATACGTATATATTTTGGTGCTCTTAGTATTTTCTAACTTTCTGCATGTCACTGATTTGTATGCTTTCTTCCCTTACAAGTTTATTGTATTTTTTTTGTGTTTAAGCCCAGATCTGTGAGCTAGAGATGACTTTGTTTCGTGATTTGATGTTGAGAAGAAGCTGATAATCTTTCAGTTTGTTAATATTAGAAGCTTGTTTTTCTTTCTTAGGGAATGTGAAAAGTGTGTTTTGATACCTAAGTTGTATGTCTGAGTTTGCACTTCGCACGCCTGCATACCTTGGCTTCCCATAATTTGCCCCACAAATGGTTTTCTCTTATGAGATTTTTAGGCTGCGTTTGGATATTGAACTGAGTTAAGATAAAGTTAAAAGTTGAATAAAATATTATTAAATTATTATTTTTTAAAATTATTATTTTAAAATTTGAAAAAATTGAATTGTTTATTATATTTTGTGTTGAAATTTGATAAAGTTGAAATGATTAGATAAAATAAGTTTAAATGAGTTTGGAATCCAAACTGACCCTTAGAATGGTTTTAATTGAACTTCTCGTGAGGACTTTGCTTATGAAACATCTTCAAGGGAGGTAAACGAAGGCATGCTGTAGATAGGGCCAGTATCATGAAAGGATTCATGTAATCAAATCCTAATTAGTTGAAATTAGGCGTAGTTGAGTGAGTTTTGTACAGTTCTTTTTAGATTGCTTTTTAAGGGTCTATCTCATGACTACTATAAATGATGTATAAGCATGTATTTGCCGTGATTTAATTTTATATTTGCTCGTCATTTTGTGGCATCCTCTTGATTTAAAGCCTCTTGCCCACTCTTTCAGCTAGTTTTAGTAGCGCTGAATATCTTTGAACAATTCACTGCAAGGAATTTTGTCCAATTCATTTCATAGGTCCACTTATGCATATTTGTAGTTCTCTTCTCTGCAGGTAGCAGTAACTATTAAGAGTACTGCTATACTTAAGCCTGCACAGTAACTAACACCACACACTGCCTACGTGGCTTTTCTTTTTTTTCTTTTTTTCTTTTTTTACTACAGTAAAACGCAGGCATTTTACTTCCAACCCATCTTCCCCTTTTCCCCAAAACAGTGGCATTCGAAATCATTTCTCCCTCCCGCTCGGTTCCTTCCAGCTCGATTCCTGCAACCTGGCCCCTCCCGGTCGGTGCCTGCCACTGCATTGCCATCGTCATTTCCCCTCCCGTTCGATTCCTGCCGGTCTTCTGCCGCCGTCCTCGAAAAAATTCTTTAGTGGTCTCACTCTATCTATCTCTCAGTTAAGCTCTCAAGGGGTGTTTAGGGGTGAGCTCTGAAACTTTAATGAGCTGGGTTTTGTTCATTTTAATCCTATTAACAAGAAAAATTATCCTTTCCCGAATTGAACTGGATTTTATTTTGATCTCAAAGAGCTGCTTCTTTTTCTTGTTAATATTACTGTTCTTGTTTCGTGTTGACTTGAGAGGAAGATATATTGGAGTATGTGCTTAAGTTTGTGAATTTTTATCATTTATCATAGATATAGCATCGGCTCACTCTTGATTAGATGCCTTTTCGATACTTGTGATCTGATTCATCCCTTCTATTCTCTTTATTTTCACTTTGGGTTTTGTATAGTTCTTTTGTTGTACTCTTTTGTTGGAATGTGGATGTAATAAAAAAACTGGAGTGAAGAAAGGAACCCATGTAATAAAAAAACTCTTTTGTTGTACTCTAATCGATTCCCATGTCTTCTTTAATATACTTTTTGGTTTAATTTGCTAAGATGTTTGTTAGTCCAATATCTTAGGGAATCTGATCCATGGGGTTGCTCTTTGCACTTTTGAACTATTGAATAAAGTGTTGTATTCAAAAGTGTTGTATTTTTGCCTATAAAAAACATATTGTTCCTCCAAAGAAAAAAAAGACAAGGGAGAAGACATAAAAGATGAAACTGATTAGGATGAAATTGTATCTTAAGATCAGCTCTATGTGCACCTTTAATTTGATGCATGTGGTTTATCAAAAACAGTGAAAATAAAATCACTGTTTAGATTATAGCTCGTAAATTTGGTAATATCTTAGGTGAAATCAGTAATTACCAGTTTCGAGCTCTATTTTTTTTTTAAAATTAACAAAGATCTTGACATTTTAGAAGAATCAACATGCTTGAAGAAGGTGAATAAAAATAAATATAATATAAATATATATTTATATAATTGGTCACTTTCTATTGGGTTGGTCTATCTAACCACCGATTTCTTTATTAATGAAATTTTCTAATTTCAACCAAAAATCCTCAACAAATTCTCCTGATATGACTTTCTGGCCATTTACGTTGACTACTACTATTTTAATAAGGGAATTATATCATATCCTATATAGATTCTCATCTATTTCTTTTTTCCTAAGCTAAAGATTGTGGCATACATGACATCCTTGTAATGTGCATCTGCAATACTCTCGATTATCCTCGTTTATTAAGAAGATAGAAGGGAATGTGATTGTATCATTGATATTTGGAAAACTTATATTTTAACAGAGTATGTCCACGTTCTTGTAATGTCGATCTAAAAATTCAGTTGAAATAACGTGATGGACAAAGAGGAAGATAGAAGGCCACCCAAGCCTTCTACACCAGTTCCACCGACTCAGGTACGATACATTAGTCATTCACAAAAGCACGGTGTCTCGATTCCAAGTAGTTAATGTATTTTTATTTTTGTATTGTAGGTCTCTATCTGTCCAGGAAATGCTTACTACCCGTCATTTATGATTCATCCAAATGCATATCCAAATTCATATACATACGCATGGGGTAGTCTGGTACATTCCATTTTAAACTTTCAATTTATTTCCTTAAGTTCCTTGTTACCTTGTAACATCGAGTCGGATTACAGGCCCTACCAATGCCACCGTTTCCAACAGCGTTCATCTATCCTCCGGCAACTAATGCGGAGGAGTCAGGCCGTGTTCAACAAACGAACCAGGTAGTAGTACATCCTTTCGAACTTTTTATTTTGTTTGGATGCATGCGTTGTTACCCGTTTTAACATCGTGCCTTATTGCAGCCCCCACCAATGCCACCTTTTCCAGCAACGTAGATATACCCTCCATCGACTAATGCGGAGGAGTCGGGTCGTCCTCAACAAACGTCGCAGGTAGATTCTCCTCTAACATGCTAAGCTGATTTTGTAGTATAGTGCATTGGTACCCTATAACACTGAGTCGAATTACAAGCCCTACCAATGCCACCGTTTCCACCAATGTTCATCTACCCTCCAACGACTAATGCGGAGGAGTCGGGCCGTGTTCAACAAACGAACCAGGTAGTACAACATCCTTTCTAACCTTTTGTTTTGTTTGGATGCGTGCGTTGTTATCCGTTCTAACACCATGCCTTATTGTAGCCTCCACCAATGCCATATTTTCCAACAACGTTCATGTCAAGTAATGCGGAGGGTTCGGGTCATCGTCAACAAATGTCATGCACTCCATCGAGTACCGGAGAGGACTTGATAAGCTTTGAAAAGATTGCAAGTAATGCGAACACTACAGAGACTGGGTCATTTATATCTGAAAGTGAAAGAGATGTTGGAGGTACTTCATTAGATATAGAGACAGAAGACGAGGAGAGAAATGAAGAAGATGCTGATCATGACCAAGTTGAGGAGGAGCCCAAACCTAGTATGAAGTTTGCCACTGATTATGAGCTCATGGCCTATTACATGCGATATGCCAAGCAAGAAGGTTTTGGTGTTATAACACAAAGGACGAAAAGAGAGTCTAATGGGAGGGTGAATTATTTGACGATTAAGTGTGTGCGTGGAGGCAAGTACCATCCTAGCCATAGTAATATCTCGAGACCACGGCCAACTATTAAAACGGATTGCAAGGCTAGGATAAATGCTCGATTGGTGGAGGGTACTTGGGTGGTGACCACTGTTGAGAATGCCCATAACCATAGTACTGTAAGCCCACAAAAGTCTAGATTTTTTAGATCGCAAAAGTATTTAGACAAATACAGTCAGAGGATGCTTGATTTGAACGACAGAGCATGAATTCGAATGAACAAGAATTTCGGGGCACTTGTTGTTGATGCGGGGGGTTCGAGAATCTGCAGTTTCAAGAAAAAGACTGTCGGAATTTTATTGACAAAACCCGACAATTAAGGCTGGGTAAAGGTGGTGGCGAAGCACTCACTGATTACTTCAAGAGGATGAGGTTGCAGAATCATGGTTTTGTTTATGTGATTGATGTGGATGAGGAGCTGAGACTGAGAAACGTGTTCTGGGCTGATGCACGTAGTAGAGCAGCGTATGAGTATTTCGGAGATGTTATCACCTTCGATACGACATACCTAATGAATAGATACGGTATGCCATTTGCTCCATTTGTTGGGGTAAATCATCATGGGCAGTCTATACTGTTAGGGGCTGGCTTGATTTCAAGCGAGGATACAAGTACATTTGTGTGGTTGTTTCAAGCATGGTTGGAATGCATGGATGGTCGGGCTCCAAAAGTAATCATAACAGACCAAGACCGAGCAATGAAGGTTGCTATTGCGTTGGTTTTCCCACACTCTCGCCATAGATATTGTTTATGGCATATTATGCGAAAACTGCCCGAGAAATTGGGATCTCACGCTGCCTTTAACACAGGGTTGAAAACTGCCATCCAGAGTGCCCTATATGATTCCCAAACATGTGATGAGTTTGAGGAGAAGTGGGGGTAACTTATTCAGAAGTATGAGCTAGGTGAAAATGCATGGCTGCAAAGGTTGTACAACGAGAGGTCGTTCTGGGTACCTGTTTATCTAAAAGGAGTTTTTTGGACTGGCATGAGCACAATACAGCGTTCTGAAAGTATGAATGCTTTCTTCGATGGGTTTGTGCATTCTGGTATGACGTTAAAAGAATTTGTCGATCAATTTGACAATGCGCTTAGGAAGAAGGTGGAGGTCGAGATGACAGCTGATTTCAATTCTGCCAACCAAACCATTCCATGTTCATCTGCGTTTCGCATTGAAAAGCAGTTTCAAGCGCTGTATACGAATGCAAAATTTAAAGAGGTCCAAAAAGAAGTATGGGGAATGATTTTATGTAACTACATCCTTATCAATAAGGAGGGTTGCATTTCCACCTACCAGGTTTTGGATGAAATAACTACAGATGATGACTATGTTAAGAGCATAAAGTACACAGTTTACTTTAACGATGAGGAGATTGATGTGAAATGCACATGTGCATTGTTTGAGATGAGAGTGATTGTCTGTAGGCATGCATTGAACGTTTGTCAGATGCATAAGATTCATGCGCTACCAGAGAAATACATCTTGGATCGATGGAGGAAAGACTTAAAGAGGAGATACACAGTCGTAAAAAGTAGCTACGATGACTTGCGGCAAAATGCAGACTCACGTAGGTATGAGTTTGTGGTGAAACGATGTTTGAAATTAGCTACCCATGTATCCTCAAGTGATGGGCATGTTACTGCATTCATAGATCATTTGGATGAGTTTGAGAATCAATTTAAGGGATTAACTCTTGAGTCCGGTCCAACCAAGGTAACAAAGACTGTGGTCACTGACAAGGGTAAGAAAATATTAAGCCCACACGTTGTCAGAGGGAAAGGGAGGCCGCCCACAAAAAGGAAGGTTCCGCCGGTTGAGAAGGCTGCGACCAAATGAAAAAAGAAACAGGTAATAAATAAGTTTTTAAAAGTCTTTATTCCCTGCATTGATTTTGACTGCATGCATATTCCTTTCTAAAGGAAGTATATTTTTGTATTTGAAATTTATTTAGACACGCAGAAACCTATTTGTTGATACATCCCAAGATTGTGAGGTGTTCAAGTAATAATTCTATTTTGCTACCATTACATCCATAACCGCTTTCTAATATGGATTTTTTTACGTGGAATTAGGAGCAGATACCCAATGCATGCCCGGATGATTTCGTGGTTTTAACATAGTGTAGTAATGTCACACAACCAACGCCATCGGGCAATGAGTAGGTGCTCCAAAAATATTGTATTGTATTTTTATGGATTTTGGAAGACTGTGATGTATTTGGATGTAGTTTAGGTGCATTTTATATTTTTATGAATTTTGGAATATTGTAATGTATTTTGATGGAATTTGGATAATATATTATATTTTTATAGATTTTGGAAGACTGTGATGTGTCTGGATGTAGTTTAGGTGCATTTTGTATTTCTATGAATTTTGGAATATTGTAATGTATTTTGATGGATTTTGGGTATTGTATTGTATTTTTATGAATTTTGGAAGACTATGATGTATTTGGATGTAATTTAGGTGCATTTTGTATTTTTATGGATTTTGAAAAATTTTAATATATTTTGCTGTAATTTGGGGATTATATTTCATTTTTATAGATTTTGGAAGACTGTGATGATTTTGGAAGTAGTTTAGGTGCATTTTGTATCTTTATGGATTTTGGAATATTGTAATGTATTTTGCTGTAATTTGAGTATCATTGTATTTTTATGGATCTTGAAAGACTGTGATGGACTTTTAAGAGAGAATACGGGACTGTGTATGCTAATGGTAGTGATTTTAGCCCTGATTAACAATATATGGGTCATTCCAAAACAGATCCCAAAACAGTACAATTAATAATATATTTCCAACATAGTCTTGTTGCATTACTACAAATAATACAATTAATATACATTAATCCGTACCATCCATAAATACAAATAGTACAATTACTACAATTTACTTCTTCAAAGTACATTCATAGTCCAAGATAACCAAAAATTATTACAATTGACAACACCCAATAAATACATAATAATATCCATGCACATCTATTCTCTACGAGCTGCTTTCCAATTTTCTTTTCTTGCTTTGAAAGAACACTCTCTCTCTGCACTAGTTTATCTTTCATTTTCTGAACTTCATACCCGCACAACAATAAATCGTCCTCCCTTTTTCGAGCTACATCCTCTCTTGTGCGAATTTTCTCCTCTACCAATTGCAATATATCTGCCCATATAAAGAATTGACACCTTGCTTCTCCCTGCACAGAAATTATCAATTTCAGCCCACATTAAATATGACAAGTTAAAAAGCAATACAAAATTATGATTTGACAATATGGTATACCGTGTTATACTTCGGGCAGGCGTAAAATTTCCTTCCAGGATTTTTGCTAGTATGGGAGGTCTTTAATGGGGCTTTCAACCCACACCAACAAGTTGGTGCTTCTATTTGAAACTCATCAACAACACATGACGATTGACTCGAGACCATAGGTGATCTAAATGAAACATTGAGCATAAAAAAATGCATCATTATAAAAAAAATGATTTACATACAAAAAAGGAGATAAAAAACATGGCTCAAGTTTTTTCAATCAACTCATTTTTCCCTCAACACTTCCAAAAACCAATCCATTCATTTTTCATAAATCCAATGAACACATATAACTATCAGCATAGGTAAGTGAGATTCAAAACCATACACTCTTCTTTTTTAATTCTTTTTCTTTCCTTTTGTTTTTAATTAATTCCATCTCTTTGTTTGATTGTCAGCCAACCATCACCACTCATGAACAAACCCTTTTTCTTATTCCATTCACTAGTCAAGGCTGAAAAACAGAATACCTACATGTGTTCCTGAGTTCCTCTAAATGCAATCACGATAGCATATGGGATCTTTTGCCACTCCAACAAAGCCCTGCAGTAGTTATGCATAGTAATATCAATGCCCAAAGAAATATGAAGTAAACAAATTACAAGATAAGCCCGGGAAAGAGATGCTAATTTAAATGCCAGCATGCTAAGATCACGCACCTGTAAGTAGTGCTGAATTTCAACAACTAACTCTATGACTTCAAATCCCTGGTTCCATTTAAAAAAGCACCAGTCTAGCTGTTTTGGTAGGAAAAGTGGCAAAACACTAGCTTCTAGTATTGGCAAAACTCAATTATCTGGTGCTAAAAGTCTTGGCAGTTGCATTATAAAGAAAAATGAATGTAGTCTTAGTTCAAGCAACACAGAACTAAGGAAAATTTCATAATCTAGTCTAATTATTTTGGTAGAACGCAGCACTGCATTTTACTAAGCCAATCATCTACATGCTCAAATGCTTTTACATGCATATGTTTCAAAATCAGTATTGCCATTACAGTGCTGGGAGAAAAAATGAAACTAATTTGACATGGCCAGACTTTCTATCTAGTTGAAGTGCCGCATATAAACTGATGAATATCTAGCTGAAAACCACCAAACAACTAAACAAAGCAATGCTCGAGTAAATAAGGCTATCTTTTCCCAATATAGTGAAACAAGCATCATACACGCACAATGAATGAGCAGTTCATAAGTCTATCGAATAATGAAGCAAACAGACCCATATAGGTGCTCAGCTTACACGACCAATGCCAATTCATGATGAATGGATAATGATAAAGATATTTCTGCAAATTTAAAACAAATAAAACCAAAATCTAAGAGATCAAGATATTTCTATACCTCTGAGCTACTTCGTTTCGGCAGAGGGAGGGAGGGATTTCAATGGTGGATTTCTAGATTCGGAAGAGGGAGGGGGGGGAGAGGGATTCGGCAGAGGAAGGAGTGATGGACTTCTCTCTTAGGGCTTTTCGATTCGGAAGAGGGAGGGGGGGAGATGGATTCGGCGTAGGAGGGAGTGATGGACTTCTCTCTTAGGGTTTTTCGATTCAGAAGAGGGAGGGTGGAACGTTACCATCGGGGGAGAGGGATTTGGCAGAGGAGGGAAGGATGGATTTCTAGAGGGGCGACGGGGGAGCGGGGGAGAGGGATTCAGGATTTTGAGAGGGGCGACGGGGGAGAGCAGAGGGAATGCGAGAGGGATGAGAGAGAACACGGGGGGAGGGTGGGAGAGCAGTGAACCGTGCGTTTAATGAACCGGGTTTGCCAACTCATCAGAGTGTGGTGTATGACACCCGACCAGCTTAGGAGTAGAATATTTCAACTATTAATCATCTATCCAGTAGTCCATTCTTTTTCCTCTTCAACAACCCCCCCGCCTGACAAATTATCATGATGAACAATCTTAAGTTAGGGGTAGATGTATTAAGTGCCCACAATCTCTTGCCTAAAGATGGGCTAGGTTCATCAAGTTCATTCGTGGAGCTCTATTTCGATGGTCAACAGTTTCGTACTGTTGAATAATGAAGAACAAATAGAAGCGGAATTTTGGCAATATGGTGACACTTTCGTGAAGGTATTTGTCCCACAAGTTGGTGATGAACAAAGGGAATTGAGTGCATTCATTTGTGCACCAATGGCCCTTATTTATAGGCCAACATGCACTGGTTGGCAAAATGGCACAACCATTGGTAAACCAATGGTAACCCAAAAGTCACAACCTTAAGAAGTGACATAACCTTTTGACTAAATCAAAAGGTTATGTCTCTTGACAATTCATTAAACATCATCCCTCATGGGAACCATCACCATGTTAGAGGGTGTCATTCCAAGAGGTACACCGTTTGGTAATCACACCCCTTAGAATAACATTTTCCAGTTAATCACACAAAATGGTGACGATCCAGTTGAGTATTTTACCTTGGTACCAATATGAGCTTTCCACTACTCAACTCTCATCTGCATACTCTTGCAGATTGGCGTTAAAGCATGACAAACCTCTACGTGCATACATTTTTGTCATTACCTTATTTGACCGCACCATTTACCATATGTGCTCCCACTGATCACATAATAGAGGTGACTTCATTTCACTAAAAAAAAATTTAGTGAACGGCATCAATTCTCTGTGACTGAATTAATAATCCATATCCCTGTTACAATTGACGATTTCAGCCAAATACATAACACATGTATCGACCTGTGCTAAATTTTTGTTAAGTACTTTCTCTAAAGGCTATTCCTGAGATTTTCCCTAATCACCTTATCAACGACTTCGCAAATGATTAACCGTTTAGTTGGGTAATCAAATCACATTTCACTAAAACTTTAGTGAATGGTACTGAATTTTCGTTAAGTACTTACTCACCTGAATCTTTCCTTAATCACCTTATCAGCGACTTTACCATGATCAACCTTTTACTTGGTTAATCAACCTGCACTGAAATTTCGTCAAGTACTCACCTTAAAGCCATTACTGAGATTTTCCTTGATCACCTTATTAGTGACTTTACAAATGACCAAAATTTTTATTTGGGTATCACCATAACTCCAATTTTCTAGGCGTCTCCCGAATTTCCTTAGTTATGTATGTCGACCATGAGATCGCTTTACCTAGGTTTCTCTCAATCCCATTCTAGTCACATGTTCTTTGAATTTCTCCAGAGATAAGCCTTTGGTCATCGTATCTGCTACCATCTCGGTCGAGGAAATAAAATTAACCTTGACTTCACTTCTTTCCATTATATCTAAAATATAGTGATAATGCACATCAATGTATTTTCCCTTGGAACCCTATGTTTCACTTTTTATCAATAAAATGACAGACTAATTATCACAAAACACATTAATTGATTCTGTGGATGTACCCAAATTAAATTTTTCAACAAAGCATTTTATCCACACCGCATTACTCACTGTAGTACTACAAGCAATATAGTCAGCTTCCATAGTAAACTTAGCAACACAACCTTGTTTCTTACTTAACCAAGAAACTGTTGTTCCACCAAATAGAAATATATATCCAGTTATAGATTTTCTATCATCTACATCACTTCCAAAATCAGAATCACAATAGCCAATTAATTCTAGATCATTGTTCCTAAAGCACAATTTTAAATTTTTGGTTCCTTGTAAATATCTTAATATACGCTTCACTACGTGCCAATGTTCTTTACCTGGATTGGATTGAAATCTGCTTACCAATCCTACTACATGACAAATATCAGGTCTGGTACTTATCATTGCATACATGAGGCTTCCCACGGCTTGAGCATAGGAAATCTTAAGCATTTCACTTATTTCCTCCTCATCTTTTGGACACATATTTTTATTTAAAGTATGATCTTTGCAAACAAACGTACTTAAAGATTTATAATTTTTCATACCAAATATTTTAAGCATTTTTTCTAGATTTTTTTTTTTATCTAAATACAATAGATTTGAATTTCTATTTCTAGAAATTCTTGTACAAAAAACATAAGCGGCTTCACCCATGTATTTCATTTATTTCAAATTTAGATTTCAAGAATTTTTTTGTTTCATGCATCATATTTAGACAATTACCTACCAGTAATATATCATCAACATACAATAATAATAATGTTAATTTATTATCATTTCTCCATTTGTATGCACAATGATCTAGTGGACTCATTTTATATCTCATTTATAAAATGCTTTAATGAAATTTCAAATACCACTATCTTGAAGATTGATTTTAAGTCCATATAGTGACTTCCTCAATCTGTAGACTTTTTCTTCATGTCCTTTAATTTGGAATTCTTCTAGTTGAATCATAAACATATCTTATTTTAATTCACCATTGAGAAAAACTATTTTTACATATAACTGATGTAATTCCAAATTCATCATTGCAACAATAGATATGATGATCCTTACAGATGTGAATTTCACCACAGGCGAATACGTATCTACAAAGTCGACACCTGGTTGTTGAGTATATCCCTTGGCTACTTACCTTGCTTTGTACCTTTCCAAACTACCATCAATTTTAAATTTTTTTCTGAGAACCCATTTACAACCAATAATTTTTCTATCTATTGGAAGATGTGTTAACTCCCAAACATTGTTTTTGTTTATTGATTATATTTCATCTTTCATGGCCTCAAGCCATTTATCTGAATAAAATACTATTGATCGCCTCAGAAAAATTTTCAGAATCATTTTCTAAAATTTTCAAACTAGTATTTAGTGCATAATGATCTTAAAATAATATTGATGGTCTTTTGGATCTTTTACTCTCACTGTCTCTAATATCAATGCCTGAAAATTGATTTTCATTTGACTTTCTTTTATTTTTATTATTCTATATTTGAATAATACCAGAATTTTCATTGTCAAACTCTGGGGAGATTTATTGATTCTCTAAATCATTTAATAAATCTATCTTATCAACAGGAGTGATAAGATTCATATTCTCTAAGAAAACGGCATCCCTACTTTGTATCAATCATTTTTCAGAATGATAGAATCTGTAGCCACTTCCATTTTCTATATATCCAATAAACCTGCATTTCCAGGTTTTACTTTTTAATTTATTCTTTAGTGGCCTTAGGATAAGCACTTGTGCCTTACAACCCCACACTTTGAGCTTGCTTAAGTCTGGTTTATGCCCCGTCCATAATTCGTAAGGTGTAAGAGGTTTTGCTTTGGTTTCAACTCTATTTAATATATATATAGCAGTCGATAATAATTCACTCCAAAAATATATTGGTAGATCAGTATATGCCATCATCGATCGCATTATATTCAATAGAGTTCTATTTCTCATTTCTGCAATACCATTCTGTTGAGGTTTATATGGCATAGTATAAATGTGTCTGATATCATTCAATTTGCAGAAATTATCCAAAGTTTCAAATTCTCCTCCTCTATCACTATTCAAACTTTTAATGGGTCTACTCAACTGGGTTTGTACTGCTAATTTAAATTCTTTAAATTTTTCAATTGTCTCAAATTTATGCTTGAGTAAGTAGATATGTCCATATCTTAAATAATCATTAGTGAAAGTAATAAAGTACTTCATTCTTATATGGGTTTTTGTTTTAAAAGGTCCACAACTATAAGAATGTATAATTTATAGTAAATCCGTGGATTTTCAACTTTTTTAAAAAGATTTACTACTCATTTTTCCTTTAATACAAGGTTCACATATACCAAAATTATCTGAATTTGTTTGTGGTATTAATCCACTTTTACACATTCTGATCAACTTATTTTTATTTATATGGCCTAATCTTAAATGTCATAAATATGCACAATCTGTAGACACATTCAAATAATAAAAAATAGGTACTTTATTAATATCAACATTCAGTACATACATATCGTAATCTTTCACGCCTTTCACTAACACATTGCCCTTATTTATTTCAACAGTTCCAGACTTAAACTCAACTCTATAGCCTTTCTAATCTAGTACAGGCACTAATACTAAATTCCTACGAATACTAGGTACATATAAAACATCACTAAGTAAAATAATGGAACCATTCAGTGCCTTGCCCCAAGATATCGCAGTATGTGTTGTTGCCCATATACACTCTGTGCTCTCCTGTTTGTTTATCTTCAAGTTTGACAAACATATCTTTATTCCTGCATATATGTCTTGTTGCTACAGAGTCAATCCACTCTGAATCTGACACTGGTTCCACTAGCATTACTTTTGAGATTGTCATCACAATTTCCTTATTTTTTTGTGCTTTTTCCTTATTTGGACATTGTGATTTATAATGCTCATTCTTTCCACTTAAAACAGTTTCTAGTAAATGGTTTACTTTATTTCCTTTTCAACCATTTTTTTTCTTAAACTGTTTTATCTTTATCTTGTTTTGTGTAGAATGTTTGTCCTGTGCTATCAATAAATTGGATGATTCACTATCTTTATTCCTTCTCTTCATCCTTTCTCCTTCAAGTACTAAGGAAGCGATATCATTGTTACTTTATTTTCACTGTGTATTAAAGAAGTAACAATGTAATCCCAAGATGAAGGAAGACTATTTAGTATGATTATAACTTGCATTTATCAGTAAGAGGATGGCCAGCATCATATAATTCTTTTGCAATTAACTCCATTTAAAGTACATGATCGCCAATATCATCATTCTCTTTCATACAAGTCCGATTATACTTATCCAACAATAACTGTATATAAGTATCCGACCTTAAGCCATACTTTGCTTCAACTGCATCCATAATTTCTTTAGCAGTCTCATAGTCTTCAAATAGAGAAATAATGTGATCACTCATACATTCAAAATTAAAGCTTTTGACAATACATTGTGTTCTTCCCATTTATCTTTATTTGAAGCCCTGCTCCCACTTTCACTTACACCATCTTCTACAATTTCTTCCTATGGTTTTGGTGTTGTTAATGTATATAAGGTTTTTTCATAGGTTAGAAGAAAAGATATATGCCTTTTTCAAGCTCGAAAATTTCTTCCATTCAATTTTTCTATCCTTGATGGATCAATACCTTTTTTCGGTACCAAGAATAATAAACCTTAAAAATTAATCAACAAGAATAATGAAGAAATAATAAATGTGTACTATTTAAATACAATAGTTTAACTGTGAAAAAATTAAAACTATTACAAATTTAATAGTAATAATAACCCTTGGATTTAATCCAAGGTGGCAACCTAGAAATTCTCATATTATATTTTAAATAAGGAGAATAATGAAAATGACGCCTCGATCGAGGATATCCACGACATTTCTTTGATGTTTCATCTTTTTCAAAGAATTTCTAGTGATAATTTCGACCAACAGGTGCTTTGTAATGTTTTGACTCGAAATTTGGAGCACAACGGCTTTTGAACGGACCAAATCGGCTTGAAATGATCTCGAACGGCCCGATTGAACAAATCTGCCACGAACCAGTTCAGGGAACCGAGTAGACTGCTTCAATCAGTTCAAACCGAATTCTAGAGAAAACCGGCAGTCAGCGGCTCAGCTCAAAGAACGGCTTGAATCTCGGCTTAGATAACGGCTTGGTGGCTCGGCTCGGTATTTCCTTCTTTAGAATTGGGCAAAACGACAATGTCATTTTTGCCCTTTTTATCCTTTATGGGCTGAACAACTATGTCATTTAGTCCCTCCTGAATTTGAATTTGATGACCGTTGGACGAAACAGTACTGTTTCGTCCTTGGTATTCTTCTTCCTCGCGTTGGGTATTTCCAGAAACCGTGAAACTTGTGTCTTCACTTCCGTCCGACCAATTGGTGACTGGCAACAAGGACTCTAACATGCTCTCGAGGTCCATGAAGTCCAGTAGTGTTGATGAGCTTCGGCGACCCTCTAGAACAGTAACAGTGGGTGATGAAAAATTGGAAAATGCACTATTTTTTTGTGTAAAAATATTTCAATAATTTTCTTCAAAATAATAAAAATTTACAAGATTTTGAAGATTCCCAGTGTACTTTAATCCTCCCACCGTGATTTGAAAAAGTTTCTATTTCGGATTTTCAAGCAAACTAATATGCAAGTGTGGTTGCCAAACCAAGCACTTGCCTATTTATCTTCTTCACAATGAGCGAAAAAATTTCCTCTAACATGACCTATGCTCTTGATACCACTGTTGAATAATGAAGAACAAATAGAAGTGAAATTTTGACAATATGGTGACACTCCCGTGAGGGTATTTGTCCCACAAGTTGGTGATGAACAAAAGAAATTGAGTGCATTCATTTGTGCACCAATGACCCATATTTATAGGCCAACATGCACCGGTTGGCAAAAGGGCACAACCAATAGTAACCCAAAAGTCACAACCTTAAGAAGTGACACAACCTTTTGACTAAATCAAAAGGTTATGTCTCTTGACATTTCATTAAACATCACTCATTATGGGAACCATCACCATGTTAGAGGGTGTCATTCCAAGGGGTATACCATTTGGTGATTATACCCCTTAGAATAACACGTACTACCATCAAAGAGAAGGATCTCAACCATGTTTGGAACAAGAGATTTTACTTCAACATTGTTGATCCTTCCAACCTACACCATCTCACTCTTGATGCCTATGTCTACAATAATGTAAAAACTACCAACTCCAGGTCCTTCCTTAGGAAGATTAGTCTCACTGTGACTTCTTTTGTACCCTACTCTGATGTTGTTGTCTTGCACTACCCTTTGGAAAAGCGCAGCATCTTGTCACATGTTAGAGGGGAGCTTGGCTTAAAAGTTTATATTACTTATGCCGTATCCATAAAGTCCTCTAATCCAATCCCTGCTGTCGAATCATTGCCAAGTAAAGATCCAAACTTAAGTGATGCACATGCCCAAACAATTCCACATGCAGTCACAAACACTCACTCTAACAACAAAGTCGAGTCGAGGCACACCTTCCATCATCACCCTAACCCAAATCACCAACATCATCATCAATCTTCTGCTCCAGTAGTTACCCATCATTCAACCAAGTATGGGGCTGAGGAAATGAAAACAGAACCACAGCCTCCAAAGCTAGTACGCATGTACCCTGAATCGTCATCACAGCCTGTTGAGTATGCACTGAAAAAAACAAGTCCCTTCCTTGGTGGTGGAAGAGTTGTTGGGGGTCGAATCATTCATGGAGACAAGATTTCTAGCACTTATGATCTTGTTGAATAGATGCATTTTCTATATGTTAGGGTTGTTAAGGCTCGTGATCTTCCTGCTATGGATGTTACGAGGAGTCTTGATCCATTTGTTGAAGTGAAAATTGGAAATTATAAAGGGATTACAAAACACTTAGAAAAGCAGCAAAATCCATTGTGGAATCAGGTGTTTGCCTTTTCAAAGGATTGGATGCAAGCATCATTTCTGGAAGTTGTGATCAAGGACAAGGGTCTCGTCAAGGATGACTTTGTAGGTATTGTAAGGTTTGACATAAATGAGGTTCCATTGCGAGTGCCACTAGATAGCCCTCTTGCTCCTGAGTGGTAAGAGGGAAGATTAAGAGTGAGGTGATGCTTGCAGTCTAGATAGGCACCCAAGCAGATGAGGCCTTTTTCTGATGTATGGCATTTTGATGCAGCTACACCTATCGATAGCACACTAGCTACCTCTACCTTGTTACGTTCAAAAGTCTATCATGCACCGTGCTTGTGGTATGTGCGTGTCAATATTATTGAGGCGCAAGACTTGGCTACAATAGAGAAGAATCGTTTCTCGAATGTGTATGTTAAAGCTCATATAGGTTACAGGGTTTTGAAAACCAAAACTGTTCCAGCTCGGACTTTAAATTTTGTTTGGAATGAGCACATTTTTTTTGTTGTTGCTGAACCCTTTGACAATCATCTGGTACTATCTGTTGAGGATCGTGTGGGTCCTGGGAAAGATGAAATCATTGGAAGCAGAGCCGGGTTAATAGATTTTTAGGCCTAAGTCAGTAAGTTAAGACGGGACATTTTTCTTGTATCAAATTAATTAAGTTATATTTAAATATATTTTTATTTAAAAAATTATTCTTCTTATTTTTTAAGATGCAAAATCACTAATTAAATTTTTATATTCAAATTCTTCTAATATCTCATTCTCAATTGATAATATGGCTAGTCCATTTAATCTTTCATGTGACATTGTTGATCTTAGATAAGATTTTATTAATTTTAATTTTAAAAAACTTATTTCTACAGTAGCAACAGTAATAGATATTGTCAATAAAATTCTATAAACGATACATGCATTTGGAAAATAATCAAGATTTTTTAAATAATTTAATATATCAATAGAAATGCTTTCTACTACTGGTAAAATTTCTTTTAAAACTTTTAGTTCAGAAAATAAATTTAAACCATTAATATCATATTTTAAAAAGCTTTCAAGACTAAGACAATTTTTTTGCAAACTACCATCGTCAAGTGATTTCAATTTCTTGATATTAAATAGAAAACCAAAAATATTTTCATATATTTGAAATTGTTTGAACCTATTTTGAATTGAAGAAATTGTTTGATCTACTATAAATAAGAAATAATTAATTCTAAATGATTCTTCAGCAGATTGTATTGTCTTTTCATTGACATTTTCATCAAACTATTTTTTTTATGAATTATTCGTTTTGCTCTAAATACAGGTTCTATTTCCATAAAAATTGCAATCTCTTTCGATGAAATCATAACAGATTTAAATCAATTTTCTCTATAATCTTGTAAAAAGGAAATAAGATTTTTTAACTTATCAATGGCGACATCTATATACATATTTTTGGATTGCAGGCTTTTACTTACGATATTAACCGCAAATAATATATCATACCATATGGTCATGATTACTATAAATTCAAAGTTCTCAATTTCTTATGCTACTAAAAAATTAGCTTCACTTTTGTTTTAGGATTTTCAGTTATTTTTGCTAGTTGAAATAAACTTCTCTTATTTGTGAATTTTTTAATTTTATTGCTTTCATACTTTCAATTTGACTTTTCCAACGTGTTTGTGAGAGTGGCTTAAAAGTTAGAATCGACACATTATCTTGCAAAATTTTCCATCGCTTTGTCGATGAAGGAAACAAAGAATACATACGTTGGACTATTCCAAAAAATGATATAGTTTTAGGACAAAAATTAGCTATGTCACATATAATAAAATTAAGATTATGACAACCACATGACGTGTAAAATGCTTTGGGTTTATATCAAGCAATCTTCTTTGCACCCTTTACTCTTTTCTTTTCATATTAGACCCATTATCATAACCTTGTCTTCGAACATTATTAGTATCAAGTTCAAGACTTTTTATTGCATCTAATAATTCATTGAGAATACATTTTCCACTTGTATCATCTATTTTAATAATTTCTAGAAAATGTTCTTCTATTTTTATTAGGCTTGTTGACATACATCTTAGTATGAGAGATATTTGTTCTTGATGACTTGCATCTGGGGTACAATCAAGTATAATCGAAAAATATTTTGTTTCCTTGATTTTTTTAATAATATGATTTTTAATTTCAGTTACTAGCAAGTGTGTTATTTCATTTTGTATATTATGTCCAAGATAATGATTATGAATTTCACCATCTTGAATACGTTGAATGTATTTTTGCATTACTGGATCAAACTCAGAAATCATCTCAATCAGACTTAAAAAAATTTCCATTATTTTCTTGGCAAATCTTTTCATGTTGTCCTCGAAATAGTAAATTATTTTTACCAAGATTTTTTATTATAGCAACAATTCTCAATAATACTTTTTTTCAATGATCTTTTTCTTTGTTAATTTGGTCCTGGACTTTTTTGTCAATTGTTTTATTTCTTAACAATTTTATTTCTAAATCAAGTCAAGCAGTAATGTGAGTAATATGTTCATTAGTTTTTTCATGGCTTTTAACCTTAGCACTAAGATTTTTCTAATCATCGGTTCCTTCATTAGCTAGTTGGCTTATACTAAGTTTTGAATTAAACAACTTGCAACAAAAGCAAAATACTCTATTCAAGTCTTTTGAATACACTAGCCATTTTCTATTACGTTTCTCCCCATTTAATAAGTTTCGTATATAATGTAGTGAAAAAATATCTAGAGTTCTCATCCTTAGAAAAGTTTATATCGCTATATCTAATTGGACACTTTTCTGCTAATAAATTTCTTAATTTTGTATCAACATATTTCCATTGATCAGGGTCATAAATATTTGAAGAAATAGAATTAGATATGTCCTCAGTATTTTTATTTTCTTCTATACTTTTTCCAAATTCTCCGACAATAATTATAGCAGTACATGCTTGAGCATTATCCTCATATCATTTTTGTTAGGTTTGTTGTGTTGTTTCATTGTCTCCTTATCCCTTTTGTTGTATTTCTTAATTTATTTTTTAATCTTGTGATCCTATTTGGTGTATTTCTTGATCATCTACGAATGTTTCACTTTTTTTTTTTTACTATATTTTATTTATTGTAGTAACAAATTTATTTAAAGATCCTTTTTGAGATTCAATCAATTTTTCTATTCTTCTTCTTTTCTTTTCTTTTTTTAAGTTTCTCATATCCAGATGCATATTTTCCATTAGACATATTTTCTCGTAGAAAAGAACAATATCCACTATATAAAATCTTATATACTTTATGCTTATGAATATTTTAGAATAAAATAAATATTAACATAAAACAATAAAACTTGATTTAGCAAATGAGATTCATTTTTATATAATAAATGATCTTCACTTTTATATAAAATTGTTAATCTGCGCGACAAAATAAAATTCATTTGCAATATAGAGGTGAAGGTTAACAATTTTATTGCTAAAATGTGCTCTATTCATGTTATAAATACATTTGACTAATGACCCTATATAAGGAGAAGACTTCGGCTAACACGTGCTCTATCCATGTTAAAACATTTGACTAATTGACCCTATGAATAAGGAGAAGACTTCGACAAACATGTACTCTATCCCTGTGAATCAGGAGGATAAAGAGGAATATCCTTAATACCTTCTACGTCTTGGCCTTGCACGTTGTGATTGTCGAGGTACTGAGGGCCAATGGATGATTTGTATCTTGCCGACGTTCTAGCTACAACGTATAATAAATATTACTTTGTTGTTTTGCTCGTATCCTTCAATTTTTTTTTTCTCAATAATCCAACTCCAAGAAAATTAATAATCTGGAGCCCCCATTAGTTTAGTCCCTTTCCACTTAAAAAATAAATAAAAAAAATTCCCCGTATGTTCTAATGGAAAGCTACTAGGCAAAGAAGATAAAAGAATTTTTTCAAAGTTCCAACAAGAATTTAATTTATATTTCGACTCTTTCTCCAGAATATTAGAGAGGTTCAATTAACAGTATGTCAACTAACATAATAATGCAACCCATAAACATACTTTAATGTTGACAATTAAAAAAAAAAAACAAATATAGTCTCGGACGTGCATAAGGTCGATGACAATGTACGTATTCTAAACTATCCAACGTGCACGCGATATCAGTCGTTGTACCGTCGCAATACGTGCTTCCATGTTCAAATTATTGTCATGGACAATGCAACCTCCTCCCCAACTACAAAGCTAGAGAAGAATACAAAATCAAGAACAAACATTGATCCTACCCAGAAAAGAAATGGCAGTTAATATGTCGAAGAAGAAATCAAAACCATCCAAAAAAGTAACAGCAAACGAAATCTGCTTCTGTTACTCGATTTTGATCAACTTTCTCTATCGAGTTCCTGCTGCTATCTTCCTTCTGATTCTAATCTACCTATGGTCTTCCTCCACCACTATTATGTCAGGGAATGTTGTTCATGTTTGCGTCTCATCCCGGAAGCTCAACAACCTCTATTGCCTCTCTGCAGGTACACAGCCAAACTTTGATATCCCAATTCCGGTAATCAACGATACTGCCATTGGCCCTAGCATTGATGGCGGCATAAAAGAGATTGTCAACGTTGTTCAGGACGACCCAAAACCTGTTTCTGAAAACAAAGTGGATAAAGACGGAAAAGTGGAGGCTGTAGATGCTGTGGAGGTGGACAATGTTGCTGACGATCCGAATCCAACTTCTGAATTCAGAGTCGAAAAAGATAAAGACAAGGTTGTAAATGCTGTGAAGGTTCTGGACATTGCTCAGAACGAACACTATCCAGTTATTAGAGGAGTAGACCAATCCAGAGATCTGGAGATTGCAAACGCTAAGAAGGTCGTTGAGGAACAGTTGCAGCTGCATCGATCCTGGAGGTCAGAGAAGAATCACCCGGCGTGTAATGGTCAGGGAATATATGTTTATGATTTGCCATCAAAGTTCAACAAGGACTTGGTGGGTCAGTGTGGCGACATGTTTCCATGGGTGGATTTCTGCAAGTATTTCGAAAACGATGCATTGGGCCCGCCAATACCAAAACTTGGGGAAGGATGGTATCAGACTCATCAGTACATGTTGGAGCCAATATTTCATTCGAGGGTTTTGAAACATCCATGCAGGGTTTACAACGAGAATGAAGCCAAGCTCTTTTATGTCCCTTTCTATGGCGGTTTAGATATTCTAAGATGGCATTTTAAAAATGCCTCCACTGATGTCAAGGATTCCTTGTCATTAGAACTCATAACATGGATGGAAAAGCAGCGACCTTGGGCTCGGAATTCTGGTAAGGATCATGTTTTTGTGTTGGGGAAGATTTCATGGGATTTCAGGAGAAATGATAATTCCCCATGGGGGACTAGATTCTTAGAGCTTGATCAAATGCAAAATCCCATAAAGCTCTTGATCGAACGCCAACCATGGCATATAAACGATATTGGAATTCCACACCCAACCTACTTCCATCCTCGTTCAGATGATGACATTATCTCCTGGCAATTGAAAATACTCACTTCACCTCGCAGAAGCCTTCTGAGCTTTGCTGGGGCAGCACGCCCTGATCAACCAGACAACATCAGGTCGATATTAATCAGCCAATGCAACTCTGCCGGCGATGAAGTGTGCCGGTTTTTGAATTGCAGTTCAGGGGCATGTGATCAGCCTGAGTCAGTCATTGAGCTTTTCATGGCATCTGAATTCTGCCTGCAGCCTCCTGGGGATAGCCCAACACGAAAATCAGTGTTTGATTCTTTATTGTCTGGTTGCATTCCTGTATTCTTCTGTCCTTTCACAGCTTACTACCAGTATCCATGGCATTTGTCCCCGGATCATGGTAAATATTCTGTGTTCATAGACCAAGAAGAGGTGAGGCAAAGGAAGTTGAATGTGGCGGAGAGGCTGATGAAGATTTCTCCGAGGGAGAGGGAGGATATCAGGAGCTTTTTAGTATACGAATTGCTACCAGGGTTGTTGTACGGGGATTCACATTCAAAGCTTGAGAAGTTTCAAGATGCGTTTTCCATAGCTATGAATAATCTGCTGGAGAGGGTAAACAGAATGGAATAAATTGCCCTTTGCAAAGTCAAAGTTTTGCTTCATGGGAAATATCATGATATCCTCCTTCAGATATGTTGTGAAGTGATGGAGACCTATTAACTTTTTTAACAGCTTGAATGAGACTCAAAAAGGCTAAAAATTAGCCTTTTCCTCCCTATTTGAAGTAGTTTCTAATGTACTCTCATAAGAACAATAAAATGCAGATGATAATCATTTTAATTTCTTATTTGAAGTTAAGAATCTGAAGAAATATGAACATGATATAAAATCATTCTTATAACATTTATTACTATGCTTGTAAATTTTCAAACAACATTAAATTTGTTTAACCCATTTCATATCTATTTTTCACTACTCTTTTAAATTGGAATAAAAGCATTAAAAAAAAATCTTGACTCGGTTCTTTCTATTTATTTTTAATATTTTTTTATATGTATTTGAGAAAATAAGGGATAGCCCTATTTTTTCAATATATAAAACCAAGGCATTTTTATTATTTCTCATAAACCAATGTGGGAGAGTGAGATAAGATAAAAATTTTGTAAATAATAGTAAGATAATTTATAAGTTGTAGTGAGATAGTTTGAATGTTTTATAGGGTTTTAGAAAATGAGAAAAAAAAAAGTTGAATAAATAATATTAAATTTTTTTTTTTATGAGGAAATATTATAAAGTTAAAATTTTGTTATAATATTATTTTTATTTGGAGATTTGAAAAAATTAAATTTTTTTTTTTTTAATTTGAAAAAATTGTAATGATTATTTTAAAAGTATTTGTATTTGAGTGATATTTAAAAATGATATAAATGATCATTTTGGGATGGAAAAATTTTTCAAACAATGCCAAATTTCTTGGCGTAATATTGTGGAAATTCTTGATTGCGTATATACTTTATATCTGTAGTTCTGTATCCCTTGTGAAGTGCATAGTTCTGTACTTTTTATAGAGGTGGCAATATGTGACACGACCCGTTAACTCAATACGAACACGACATGATACGATAAAAGGGGGTTAGAGTTTAGCCTCAACGAGTTTGGATCAAAACGGGTTGACCCGATTAGACATGATTGTGTAACGGGTTGATAACGAATTAACCTGTTTTGACATGTTAAAAAAGTTAAAGTTACAATTATACCTTTATACTTAAAAATAAAATTGTTGTGATTTTAATTTCGATATTTTTATTGTTTGAATTTTAATTTTGAACTTGTAGTTAGTTTTATATTTTTTATAAATATTATGATTTTAATATTTATATAAAATTATGTTAAATTTAATTAGATTAAACAGATTAATTTCGAATTTATTCAACTCATTTATATAAACAGATTAACATGACACGATCTGTTTTATTAACAGATTGTATTAGAGTTTAAGATTTTAATATAATAAATTTAATAGATCAAATTATAATTAATTTATATAATATAATATATATTTTTTGATACGATTCGTTAACACAATTTGAGATCCGAAAATGAGTCAGCAAAGCCGCTTTCACTTCCTTAAAAATAAAATCTTGGGACCCGATTTGTTGTCCTTCCTCCCCGTTTTCTTGTCCTTCGTCTCGGTAGAGGGAGTCTCATCTAATTCCAAGCAAACCAGTTTGTACTTTGCACTTGTTTCGCCTATTTCTTTGGTACCCCGCAAGTCCATAAAGGGTTCTCCAGATTTGTGTTCTGTAATTTGCGAGATCGGTTCGAGCAATGGCTAGCCAATCCCAGAGCAACTCGCTCCACGACTTCACCGTCAAGGTTAGTTTGTTGGGATATGATTTCCTTTGTCAACTTCGGCTATGCTTTTCTTGTTTCTGTGGGTTTTCCTTTCGGTGGATTTTAATATGGGCCTGTGATATTTTGTTCGGTAGGAAATGGGTTCGGTTCTATCTGTGCATCGAGTAAAATAAGCTAATTGAGTGATGAGAAATTAATGGGATTCATGCTTTCATAGTGAAATTCGGTTCGTGCCTTCTGCCAAAGTGATCGTGTGTTTGGATGCTGAGAAAATGAAGGAAGAGAATAATCGTAGGAGTGGAAAATTCACCTGAACAGAACTATAAAGTTGTGATTTTAGTTAGGATATTCTTTGGTCAGCAGTAATTAAACTACCAAAATCTATACCTGACTGAAAGGAAACACCCCTGGTCCTTAGGACCGTTGGATCTATGTTGGGGGTTCAAACCTCCCCAACTACCAGGGACCATGTCCCTAAAAAAATTGCTTAGCCAAAAAAAAAAAGAAGGAAAGAAAGATAGATATCTTGTCGCGGTATCTTTAAGTCAGGAGCCTAGTCGTCCTAAGGAGCACTCAAGCTTTTCTTTGGGTGAATTATCGTCCTTGAGATCAGTTTGTGTCTTTTATGTGCATATTATCCATCTTCATAAATTTGAACCAGCTCTCCATCTCAGTTAGCTTTCGTGCTTGCAGGATGTTAAGGGAAACGACGTTGATCTCAGCCAGTATAAGGGGAAGGTTCTCTTGATCGTCAACGTTGCATCCAAATGGTATGCTACAGCTTCTCATATTTTCTTTTTCTTTTTAAATTGCTTTTGTCTCTGTCATTTTCAGTGTGTAAAGGTTCTCTTGATTTGCATTGGATGATAATATTCTGATTTGAAAAAGAAAGTCAGCCAATATTTCAATTATGCTCGAGCTAGGGACATTGATAAAGAATGATTGTGGCTCTATCCGCTGCGCCCTTTTACTATTTATAGCCGCAACACCTGATCTATAGTTTTAATGTTCATTTTTTATGCAGTGGCTTGACTAATTCTAACTACAATGAGCTGAGTCAGTTGTATGGGAAATACAAAGATCAAGGTTTGCCCATTTTTCATCTATATTCTCATATGTTTTGATTTGTTCTATTTATTGGTTAGATTATTTATTTGAAGTTTTCTTTTAGTGGAATCATATTACACCCATGCTTCTTTTTTTTGTGTATAAAATTTTATTACCGTTACACGGGAAGTATATAGAGATCCACCTTACTAGAAAGAGGAAAGATGCTAGAACTCATGAAAGGTAGAAATAGAAATTCATGTACTTAACTTGCTTCTACCTTGGTTAAGGATTGGAGATTTTGGCATTCCCCTGCAATCAGTTTGGAGCCCAGGAGCCAGGGAACAATGAGCAAATCTTAGAGTTTGCTTGCACTCGCTTTAAGGCTGAGTATCCTATATTTGATAAGGTAGGACCTGCAATTCCATGTTTTCCTACTTATAATGGCACTTGTCTTAGCCGGAAGTTTCATAATATGTATATACCACAGTTTAAATCTAAATCTTGCCATAATTAGCAACTACAATTCTTTGAACTCGAATGCATTTGAAGCAATTTACATGAATCCTTCTCGTCTCTGTCTATTCCTGTAAGATGATATGGTGCACTTACTTGTTTTAGATTGAAGTGAATGGTGCGAATGCTGCTCCAGTGTACAAGTTCTTGAAGGCAGGCAAATGGGGAATATTTGGGGATGATATCCAATGGAACTTTGCCAAGTTTCTGGTTGACAAGGATGGGCAAGCTGTTCATCGTTATTATCCCACAACTTCTCCTCTTAGCTTTGAGGTAAAATCCAGTTTCACCATTAATGATCCCGCGATTCTCAGAGTACAGTTCGCTTATTTTGCTCCTTTATAACAACAGATGATCGTTTAATTTGTTAAAAGTTTATGTAATTCTTCTAACTTTGAACATTACTGCAGCTTGACATCAAGAAAATGTTGGGAGTGGATGAATAGTGATGTGGCTTGAGCATATGGGCATTGGAACTTTTTAGCTTTTCTTTCATACCTCGTCATCCGGCATTGTTGGATCTGAGAGATGAGGTGGTGTATGCGCACCTGTGTGTATATTTCAATAATGTCATTGTATGACTCATGCTGTGAAGAAGTTGCATGCCTCTCAAAAAACAGAAAAACAGATCATTAGTTATTAACCAACCCAAGTTTGAACCATTTGTAGAGGATCCAAATTCAGTAAAATTATCAAACAATCCTCTTTATGTTTTGAATCAGAGTCCTAACTCGATCCTTTGCAAGGCTATACTTCTTAATGCTCATGCTCTTTCGACGCATTGCAGTCACATCTCCAAAGGTTGTTAGGTGCTGAATAAGCAATTATTTCGAAAGTGAAGAAGTTATTTGCACCTAAGGACAGCAATTGTTGATTTTTAGCATCAACACAATTTGATCAATCAAACCTCTTAACCATTTGATTTCTTTAATGAGAAATATTTTGGTTATTAAGAGCTTTTACAAAAACAAGTTCACAAATTAATATAACTTAATGCGATACGTCAAATTGTAAAATTATTTTTATTGTAAAATAAATTAATAGTATCACAAGAAACTATATTAATTTGTGAATAAGTAAAATTTCTATGCATTGTAGCACTTCTCTTCCTAAAAACCGCAAAGCTTAAAGTATCTGACTTAAATTAACTTCGTTTATTTTAACACGTATAGTATATGCATCCCAATCCATGAGAAAAGTACCATACAAAATACAAAATATAACTAGAGGCCATTGGATGAAGGATTTTTTCCTTAATTATCCAAAGTGCATTTGTGAAAAACTTTTTGTCAAGGACGTGCACTTTCAAGATTAGTCGGACCGCTATTCCTAAACGCTCAGTGCAAATAATAAAAAAATAACTAAACTCGAGAAAACCTTGACTAAGAAAATAACTTGTCCAAACGGTTTCTTTATTGCTAGGGGAAAAAAATAGATCCATTCTGCCATCATTTGCCCAGTCATACATGACATTTTGTTTTAACCGAATTTCCTCGTAGGACCGTAGGCTTTCCTAGGAGTCCTCGCAAAAATTGTAACACCCCTGCAAATATCAACTTATCAGTAAGATTGCTTCCTGAGAATCTTGAAATGATGCCTTTGTTATAGAACATGTTAGCACAAACCCGTCACCCTACCGTCCGGCAAACGAAGTTACATATTCTCTCAGATTCAGTTCATGTACAACAACACATATATACAAAATTTTCCATGTGTCTGTTGCAACAAATGTTCATCCACGCGTCAAGTCAATACCAGTATGCTGGTTTCGCATTTCAACTGGGCGAGAACTGGGCCACATGCCTGTTGCAGAGGGAGCGTAATTTTGAGTAGGCATGGCACTGGTTGGTGTGGCTAACTTATCGCGGTGCTGAGCCTCCGAACCCTGATTGGGATCAACCACTTGTTTGGTCTTGGTCTTAGAATCGCCATACACAAAACTGCACACTACCACCTGCAACATATTTAGCATACACATTAGGCATCCTAATAAACAAATGGACTCCCACCCACCCGCCAAACCACCAGGCATTATTTGTATATGCTCTCAAATTTCAGGCCACTTGTACACATCTGTTCCCACACAACACACGAGCATGCATGAAAAATGACATCATCATCAGGACTCAAAACATATAATACAAGTCAGGGAAATCTAGAAAATACCTGAACTGGGGTTGCTGCAATAAGCATTGCAACAGCACCACCAATAACAAGACCATCAGGACTGGAAATGGAAACACTTATACCACCTGTCCGATTGCGTGGGCCACCATCTTCAGCAACCAAGTAAGAACCAGACAAGCATAGTATCTGGAAATGGCCCTACAAAAGCGAAAAACAAAGCAATTTTTCTGTGTTAAAAAAGTAGATAAAAGAAAAGCGAAAAAAGACAAACCTGCTTAACCTACGAGAAGTATCTGCACAGTAGAACGGTCAAAAATAAAAAGTAGGAAACCTCCTCATTCACCATATCAATATTGATAACTATCATATTATAGCTAAGTTCAGCATAGGCAATGCTGCACAAAACAACTGAACTCCACTAAAATGCTCAGCACATATTACATTGCCTTAACCCTTCTTTGAAAATGGCCTTGCTTAATGCACAAATTTAAAAGCTGAAGGACATCATTGGGTTGGCACAGTCTAATCCAACCTTAATATGCATGCTATCTTCCTCTCTTTTTCATAAATAGCACCAGTCAGTTCACCATTATGCATATTTGCTTCAGTTCGTGTATTGTAGCTGACACGTTCTGAGTTTCAACAGCACAGGCCAGTGTCAACCCCTTCGATTATCAAAAGAGCACCCATTCACACCTTAACTTTTTACTCACTAAATTAATCCAAGTCCAACACAACTTGTACAGTTCACCATGACCACTACCATTGAAAACATGTTACTACCCCTCCTCTATTTCTGAGGTTCACTATGCTCATCAAAAGCAGCAATCAAAACCATTGATCCTATTCATTACCAACAATCAAGATCTCTTGTAACCATCTCTATGATTTACTAAGAAGCCATGATGTCCAAATGCCTAATTTCATCAGAACTGTAACAAATACCAGTAGACAAAAACATTTTTGAACTTGAACCCACCACCTTGTTTCCTATTAATAGCAGCACCACTTTAGCATGAGCTCCATATTTCAGAACCACCATTCAGAAATAGAAATATGTGGGTGTGTGCGAGCACTTGCAATTTTCTTTTTAAAACAACACACCAAGTATACAAGAGAAACACCTAATAATAGAGAACAACCATCATGCTTCTATTACCACCCTGGCCCTTGCATAAGGCATCCTCTATTTCACAGTATCACAGTCAACACTACTTAAAAATGCAGACCAAATACTAAATGTATCTACTCTTAAGCATTAAACACTGTTTTTTTCATATCAGGAAGTATGCATTCAGAGCAAAAACCACAGTTATTTGAAAACTACCATAGTCAAGACCCCCGTTTTTATAAGTAATTGATAAGTTTTATTAATTAAAAACAATAGTCATAGCCCAAATACAAGGGACCCCATTTTTTCTGATTAACCCTTGGCCCCCTTAACCCATTTCCTCATTCTCCCAGCTACTGCATCTCCTCGCCCTTGGAGCTTAGAAGCACACTTTACAAGACCAAGCTGCAAGTAACATGTAATATCCCAATGGAAGGCCCAAACCACATGACCTATACTTCAAAAGGACTAGTCAATAATACAATTGGAGCTCCAATGGAACTTTATAAAGAGAAAGAATTTCTCCTTCCCAAGCAATGCGGGATCTCATACACCACCTACCCTTATCCTTATCATATGGGGTATCACAATCTACCCCTCTTAAATTCTCGACGTCCTCGTAGGGCCAACCCGTCGTAGGTGGCACAGCTCAAGTCCCACATTTCCAATTAGGATAGGCGCTAATACCATTTGTAACGCCTCAATGAAAATCCCAAACTACATGGCCTATACTCCAAAAGGACTAGTCAATGATACAATTGGAGCCCCATTGGAACCTTATAAAGAGCAAGAACTTCTCATTCCCAAGCAATGTAGGATCCCATACACCACCTACCCTTAGCCTTATCATATGGGGTATCACATAACAAGTTCACATCCTTTAACCAAACATCCATACAGCTCAAATCATATGCACACACTAACACCTGAATGTAATTCTCAATTCTTACCTCAAAATGACTAGCTCAGACTGGACCCTATAGCCGCTACAGTAGGTATATAATGAATACACTGCTACTTTTATCTTTCTTCAGTAACAAATAGACATAACTGCTGTGACCTACAGCATTTACACTCTAGATATACCCATTTTGAAAAGAACTATTTCCATATATCAAGAAAGACAAATTATGAGGGCACGGAACAGTGTGCAATTGGAAATATAATACAAATAAAATATACTGTATATGTGATCTCTTATATGGCTCTGCACAAAATGCTTTGAACAAAGAAACAACATTTCTGACAATCTTATCCGAGTCTCAGAACTAAAATCCTCAAGATATCATAATGATGGAATAATTAGTTCTGTGTGTGTGTGTGTGTGTGTGTGTGTGTGGGGGGGGGGGAGAGAGAGAGTCAATTAGTCGAATGCTTCAACCTCATATCTGACACTGACATCAGTGGATGCAGGTTGACGTAGCGTTACTGAAGAAACTGTACCACTGCCTGACAAGATGCACACAGCCCTCGGCCTCTGTTGTGAAAATGATAATATTTTTGCAACAATGTCCTGCAAAGAAAAATACTAATGAAAACAAACTGTCCTGCAAAGAAAAAGATGAGATAATTACCCTAATAATTAAATACCAGATTTAACATGCCTCTAAGAAATAACTATGGCATGTTTATTTGCCACAAAACCATAGCTTCGACATTATACAAACATTAAACAGGACTTGGAAACACATGTAAGTGTCTCTGTTTGAGGCAGATCAGTATGCATGTGAATGCATTTGCATGTATACATAACTTTCTTCCTCGTCTATACATTCTAAGGTATCCTTAGAAAGAATATGTTAAAAAATATATAATGAATTAACTTATTACCTATCAAAAAATATATATATTCTATTGCCATCTATACGCCTGTGTAATCACCCCATCTCTAATGAATCTATTATGAACAGATCAATACAGCTTTTATGTCACAATAAATTAAGAATCACATTTTATTAATCATAATATCACCTTCATTCCAGATTATCATATGTAAAAGAAGAACCGTGGAATCTATTAACACTCACAGAGAAACAATATGCATCTCAATCTTCTACCAAGTTATAGAAGGAAATTATTTCAGGGCTAGTAAAACCTTTCCATTCTCATCCATGGAATCATTCCATTTCATTTTTTTTAATCTCAGTCAGTGGTGGAGGATCCATAGTGGACCCAATGTAATGGGGACAAAGGCAAGGCAAGTATGTTGAGGAAAATATGTATTAAAATCGAATATACCTAATGAAACCAGACAAAGAAAACAGTCTTATGAATGTAAATACCTCACCCTCCTACGGTCGTTAGGAAGGAAATTGGTAAACTCAACATGTGTGGCATATTTTAGATGTCTAACAAATTGTGGACATAACATACCTCCCCAACACCAATGGTGATAACATGAGGTGCAAAAGCCACTCCAGCTGAACTGTTCATCCATTCACCTAGCAAAAAAATAGAACAAATTGAAAAATAATCCACAGACCTCAAAGTACATGCAAAAAGCACACCTACAAATTATCTATTACAAGTCATGTTTTCAGTTGTATTAACGAATCCCAAGAAAGGAAGCCTCAAGTCAAGACCAGGGCCTCTTCTTTCTGCAACAATTACCTCACTTCCAAAACTTCTAGGCAAAGTTTTAGAAAAGATTTCAATTTTTTTTTTTATATTCTTTACAATTTAAATTGAGAATTTCAGGGAAAAAAAACTGGCACGTGCTAATAAAAAATTTCAAAAATATCCCTTAATCAAATTATCGTAGATACCATGGAATTTAATGAAAACAATGACAAATACCGCACTTGTCTCATATACAAAAGTATTCAAGGCAAAACTGCAATAGCCATCACCCCTTCCTTTTTTTTATCAAAAAAGGGGACACAGAAAAATCAAATTGGCACATTAAAAGAGTATCACTGTGCAGGCAATGCTTTGGCAGTGTAGAAGGTGCATGATAAATAATCATTATCATAATACAAATAATGAAAATCAATTTTTTTCACCACCACGCCGGTACATGATTATAGTAGTATCATTTTGGTTCACCTACAGTCAAGATGGCGACAACATATTTAATTTAACATTCGAAAAAAATAGATATACCAAGAGTGGCTAGTTGCTGCTTTCTCCCACTCCCAGGTGGCCGCCCCCTAGCCCGCTTCTGGGTCAGCGCGTTCGAACCTGGTGTATTAGGAGAAGCGGACATAGAAGACAGTCGCAGAGAGACTGAACCATCAGGACCGTATTTCCTGGGCCTCCCTCTTTTCTTCTTTACAGGCTCACCTGAATGAACTCCAGGAGAGACTCCTATGCTAATGCCATGAGTGAAATTGGCATGTGGCCGCTCCACTGAAAATGCCTGTCCAACCGAGCTGCCCCGGATATTGGACTGAGCAGGACTACCCTGATTCAACACGGCTCTGAACCCAGGTGGTGCTTGTAACACTCCAGACTGCGTTTCAGACACACCACCAACTCCACCTCTATGTATGTAATAAGAAGCTGACCCACTAGACAAGGCCATGGCTTCTCTCCCATCCATGCATTTACTGATTGGTGCGTTAAACACGCTTATATTTTGCTGACTAAAGATTGTGGCTCTAAACCCCTTTGAATCTGAAACCTAAATAAACTTGAGATTCCTAAATTACAACCCAGAATAAACGCATAAATAGATATCTCAAAGCAGTGGGCTTTACAAGGGTTTTTCTCCAAATGGTGACAAGGTTATAAAAACAACATAAATTTTAGAGCTTTACCTTACAAAGGAACGAAAAATAAGAAAGGGAAACAGAACCCAACCAACCCTAAATCTTCAAATTAGAACCAATTGTAGATTCTAATTTTTTTCCAAATGAGTTTTACAAGGGTTTTTCTTGAAATGGGGAAAGTGTAAGAACCGAGCAAATTTTCGATCTTTACCCCCAGAAAACAGAAAGAAAGTGACGGTATAAGCTGAAACAGTTACACCCCAGAAACCAGAAGCAGAACTTATGAAGAAAAAATGTAGGAAAATCAGAAGCTCACAGAGCTACAGGAACTCATACCCAACAAGCTGGCGGGTCCTGGATCATGACTCAACACGCCTGGAAAATAAAAACCCTAGATATGAAATGAAATATAGGGTTTTGACAGGACAATGCAGGAGGAGGAAAAGAAAAGAGAAAAAGACAAGGTGGGGAGGTTGGGGGAGGAAAAAAATGATTTTAAAAATGAACTTTTGAATTAAAGGGTTTCTGTGGGTGTGTTTGTGTCAGTGTGGGAAGTATGACTGTGAAATAGTAGAAGTGTAAACACCTCTTTTTTTCTCTCTCTATTGTATGCAACTATTCAAGTCTTCGGGGGGTGGGGTCCGTATCTCTGACCATAAGAAGGTAAAGAGATTAATGGTATTGGAGAGACAGAGTGGTGGCCTACCAAAAAGTACCGAACTTGGATGTCCTTGTCGGGTTGCCATTACTCAGTACAGTTGGCCCCTTCCTCCGCCGGTTTGGGTTTACCGTCACGTCTACGATGTAAACAAAGTCGGAAACATAGAGCGTTCAAACTTTAAAGTAAAAGGGAAGGAAATAAACAAAATCAAAAGTCAAATAAAGAATAGAATTCTGGTCTTTGCAGGATTTGTGGCATTCCAATTGTAACGGCAATTAGACTGCGTTAAAGTATTTTTTATATCAAATCACTCATTTTTTCAGTGTTATAATAGTAAACAGCAAGTTAGTCCACGTCAAGATCAGATTTTTTAAAATTTACGTATAGTTTGTACGTTAATAGAATTAAAAAATCACAATTTAAAACTTCAAAAGTGATTTCACCATGTACGAGTGGATGGGTAGAGAATCGAGATAATCCACCTCCACCCATTGAGGATGGCATGGCCTCTTTGCGAGCTCCTTTTGGATGGTTGCAACATTGATATTGGGTGCCTTGCTCTACAGCATGCATGCCCCTGGCCCCATCCCTTGGCATGGCAACACGGTATATTTTTCTCCCCTTTCCTTCCATCCTAACGTGTAAAGGAAATGCCTTTTTGTTAATATTTCAATTTTTCAAACAAATTAAAACTTTGACAGAGTGTTGATTAAATAATATAAATTAAAATCTCATCAAACGTTTTGTTTGTATGTTTGGTCCTATAAATGAGATTCAATTTTCGTTGAATTTCAATTTTGTAGTGATCAAAAGGAGTGGAAGTATACACGCTTATGGAAGAGTTATAGGGTCAAAAGGGGCTAGTTGAGGGCTACGCTTCGATGCTGAGTTGATTTCAGATGATCTGTAAATAGTAATTAAAAAATAACGAATAGTTTGTAAATAGTAGTAGAGTAGTCTCACTTACCAAACACAACCAGAAGTCTGCCCAAAGTTTAGGTTTAGATTAATCTGGCATGATTTTGGCAAAGAAATCTGCTAAAAATAACATACTATATAGATAGTAACAGAAAATATATATATATATATGTTTTTTTTAAGTATGTTTATTGACACGCTAAACAAATCTGATAAAATTAAGTTTTAATTTTTTTTTTTTTAGAATTAAAATGTATAAGGCAAGTAGGCCAAATATTTATAGGGCATATCCAACCCTACCGGACCTTTTACCAGAAGTCATGAATTTCCACTTAATGTAATGATAGGTCTCCAACAAGAAGTAAGCTGTCATGCATGCACCACGTTTAATATACGCTAGTAATGGGCACTGTCAGGAACTACACAGCCTGCTCTACGATGCTTACATCTCGAATTGGTGTCTTTAGTCTATCTTAGTCTGACCTCATTATAGAATCCTAGCATTCTTAATTAAAACCATTCATATTTGTGCTTTAAATGCTAGCTTGTACTAAAAACAGAACATTTCTATTTTCAAGCCTAGTATAATTTGATTGGTCGGTAATTTAATTTTAATTTTTTTTTATAAATTATATTTTATAATGTAAATGACCATAGAATTTGTCCTTTGCCAATAAATTCATACAGACAATTCGGGCCAGTCAATGTTGTTTATCTCACTATGTTTTACATTTTCTAATTGAAGATTTTGAGGCTGTGGACATCAGGAATAAAAAAATTTAAAAAAAAAAAAGACATTTATTTAAGGCCAACTTATTGGAGTGCACTACCAACAATCACCGCCTTCAACGTTGGCTTCACAGTTCGTACAACAAATTTTAAAAAATTATCATTTAAGACTATACCCTCTTTGTAGAGAATGGCTAGAAACCAACTTTTTAGTCCCGTCCCAAACTTGATTTATTTTCTACTTTTGCATTGCATTTGTTGTAATAGAGTATTGTTGGGAAATCCCCACCCTTCCTCATATATCTTTATGTTTACGTTGATAAATGCTTGCTTGATTAGGGGGAAAAAATGGTATACTAGAAACCTAATTAGCAGCACAAAGTATAAAGTTTATTTTCCTTCTTTTAAGTTTTTATTTTGTAAGTCTATACTTTTAATTTCAGTTCATTCCTATAGATTGAGTGATTATTTCTCAATTTCAGTACATTTCTCAATTTTGAAGGACCTGTATATAGAATCATGTACTTTGAGATCAGCATGTCCATAAAGTTGATGTGTCATATATTCTCAACGTACGATTGTAGAGTGAGTGCATCGTAAACCACCCGATGATTTTGGCAATGACCTCGTAAGACACACGAGAGACCCGGCATCTATCTGGAACTGCGAGAACTTATTTCTTGGTTTGAGTGGGTGTGGCTCTGCCCCACCATGCAGCACCTGATCCAACGAAAGAGGCACCATTTTCAAAGACATCCATCCCCCACAGAGTAGAATTTCTCGTAGCTGCTGCTTCTCCTCGTCACCCGTTTCCAACAATCTTGTTACAGTGAGTTGAGAATTTGAGATGACCACACCATTCAAGATTGGGGTTATGTTCATGGAATAACTTTGAATTTGTGTGAACAGGGGTGGGGTGCAGGTATCCAGCAAGCAAGTTTGGAGATGTTCATAGCAAGTCCTAGATTTTGGTCAAAGATGTTTGGAAGTTCTATTTTTTGTATTGTGCGTTGGGCTGTCAGAAAACACTTTAAAACAATAGTTTCCAAGAGATTTGCATGTCTCAAAAGGTATCGAGTAAGCAATGTTTACTGGGTCTTTGTCCATTGAAAAAGCTGTAATCTGATGAAAGAGCAATGGTCGCCCATGTACTCTGTCATCACAGATTCCTCCAAGATCCAAGGTAGCGTGTGCGTGCGTGCGTGCGTGCGTGTGTGTGTGTGTGTGTGAGAGAGAGAGAGAGAGAGATTTAATATCAAATTGTAGGGCCTGCTCAAAATTTTTGCATGCTCATCTGCACGTTCAAATAAGAGAGTTTCCTCATTATTTCTTAAGGGGCTGAAAACAGATAATTCAGCTCAAACCATAAGAATCAATTGAATCAATTGAATGATGGATAGCTATCAATGTCCCTTTCTATTTTTGACAATGGAAAAATGGACAAAGACTACTAAGCTCAACACGTTTTTTTGATGCTCTTCTGAAAGGCTTCCGAGTTCTCCACCATAAATGTTCATTCCCAATGCTCAAACTGTTGTTTTGATCTGTAATTGGAAGGATCTTTTGCCTTAGGCTAGACTCAGCTTTTCTCGACTTCTTTATCGAACCTTTGTTTTCCAGAAAAGGTGTCTTAGGCACAGCCAATTTGGCACGGATTGATCTGTCAAGGCATTAAGAAGGAACCAATTACTCCACAAACATAATTAAACACCGTCTGGCAAGATTTAATCACCCCCATCGTTTTCCTCAGCTCTAATCATTTGAAGAGAATTTATAACATGTGATAAGAAATGCTTCTTTAGAAGCCAAGCCAAACAGCGTCTTGATCTCTGTATTTTGTGTATTGAAATTTGACTCACACCCAAAGACCAAAATATTCTCAAGCAAACAGCAAAAATACAAGATATGGTGATGTGGTTGCGATTTTCATGGAAGGAATGGTGACTAAAACCTTACCTATCATGGTCCACCGATTGTGTTGCGGACAAGTCTCCTCTCTGAGGCTTACATGCAGGACAAATGTAGGCCTTTGGTGCGGAATGTAATTTAATGCAATCAAAATGGTACCACTCATCACAGACATCACAAGCAATCATTGCTCTCTGATCATAAGGCTTTCGACAAATGCAATAAAGCATACTTCGAGCTCTTAGTAACTGCACTCCACCCAACAGTAGGTCATCAACGAAAAGCCAAGACAACGAATTTTTTTTATATATATAAAAAAATCATTACCTTAATCTCCTTCTCCACACAAACAGGCAAACTTTCACCTTCCGCAATAAGTTCGAAAACTTTATCTAAGCTGAGATCCCCAGAATCTGCCGCAGCCTGTGCATAAAATAAGAGAGCCAGTGAATGTGTGTATGAGAGAGAGAGAGAGAGAGAGAGAGAGAGAGAGAGAGATGAATCAGCAATTTCTAGACCTTCTTGGCATGTTCTGCCCACTGTAAGCCGATGCACTTCACTTCTGTCAGTCTTTGCCTATACTGATCTTCAGGTGGAATGTTCATAGCCAGACCCTGCCACACGTTATTAATTGAGTTTATCATCTATGAAGCATTATGAACCTTCTATGACAAGGCACATTTTTGAGGAAGATACACTTGCTCTTCAGGTTCATTTTTGTTCTTTTGATTAAGGTAGGAGTAATCAGTATTGGAGTGAATTCTTAAAATATGACTAGGGCCAATATAGAACAGATGAAATTGGATAGTAAGCACCCCTTGTAGAAGGGGAGGAAAGAACTGACAGATACACGGCAAATATTTTTCTCAAAGCCAATTATAAAGAGCAGTACTCTCAACAAAGAAGTACATACAAAGAGTGTTTACCAAATTTCTTCCTGTATCTGTATCTTCTTCTAGCTAGGTGTTTCTTTTGTATAGACGATTTTTATCTTTATCTTCTTCTACCAAGTTTCTTATGTACTGAGTTGCACTTTTTTTCCACCTTTTAATAGAGAATGAATTATTACTTACCAAAAAAATGTTTAACAAATTTCATTCGCAGATCGTCATCTAACTAATTCTGTTTAACAAACAGAATGCCCAAAACCCCAAGTAATACCACATCAAACCAATAACATCTTGTAGAAATAGCTAGAGCATCTGCATGATGGAATGCTGAAGGATTACTGAGAGCTATGTACGAACTAAGAGTGACTAAAGATTTGCTACTATTGACTGCCTATACTAAACCGCCTGTAGGCTCAAACTGGATCTGCACCACCTGATGAAGCTTAAAACCAGTCCTCACAAACCTAAATCAATTAAATGACTACAGCGCTAGCCAGGCCTCCTACTCCATGCTCTATACGATTCATTTGTTTTTCCTTTCCTTTATAACAAGAGTTTCTTGTTCCTCCATAGAACCAGAGACGCAACACAAGAAGAAACTTGTAGGAAGAATATGGGCATTAATACATACTGGGTACTGATGGAATGGCTTTACCATGTATTTTTCATTCCTTTTCATTTCGGAGTTAACAAAGAACTCTGCTTCTTTGGGCCAAAGCTGTAGATTTTAAAGGCCTAGACTTTCATGATTTTCTTATTTCTCTCTCTTCCTCTTAAATAGGTGTTAAGGGCACTTCAAACACTTTCTTAGTGATGATGAGTCTCGGTGTGTAATAACATGATTATCATGGTTTTCACAAGACAAATTCTTATAGAATCTAAGGTATTTGAATTGTCAGAGGAAGGTAGTCGATGGATTTGCTTAACAGACAGAAGTTGGAAGGTTACAAAATTATTGATCTTGGAGAGGTCTACGTTGAACTGGTTCATTAGAGCCCTTGAGGAATGCTTGACTGGAGACAAGGTGTTTTTTGCAACCTCACGTGATGGTAACAGAAGCTACATCGCGCAGAGATGCTCCAATGCTCAAGGTCGCTATATGGCAGTGGTGGCAGAAGAAACTTTGTTTTCATACCTGAAGAAATGGAGGGAAAAGGGTGGAGAAAAATGGTCAAGGCACTGAGGGAAGCTTACAGCAGTTTGGAAAATGGGAGCAAGGTTGGTTCGTTAAAGTCCAAAAATCTAACCCAGAAAGTGCCGATGAATATTCTTTCTAAGTCCTATGCAGAGGTGGTCCGGTCATCGGGGCTTGCTGCCAGCAGCGATGGTAAGGAGGCATATGCTCAGGGAAATGCAATAGCTTTGGTACCAAGGGTGAGGGGCACTTCTAGGTTTTCAAAGAAAAAGGAGATAGCCATTGTGGAGGAAGGACCGAGATGTGTGCCGTTTGCTCGAGCTTGCAGAACAAACATTGAAATGGAAAGAGACTCCCTGACAGAGAGAGGTTGGAGACCTCTGACGAGCTTTCTTCTTTTAAGCAAGAACTAGTACAGTTGAGAAATTCGGTCAATCTTATGATTCAAAGGTTGGATAAAACTATGGGCTTGGGCCTGGGTTTGGACAGAAATGGGCCGCACCAGAGGCGCTATACGCGGGAAGAGAAAGGTAAAGCCCAAGCACAACCTAAGCGCTGGCGGGCTAAACAACCCACGATTCACGTAAGGGACCCCCATCATCAAAGATGCACCATCCTCTTCCAACCACCAGCGGTGACCACACAAGACCCATCGCCGGGGGGCAAGGGACCTTGTGGGTGGAACCTAGAGCGACGGGCTGCCGGTATTGAGGCCGCCAATGGAGTCAATAATCAAGAAAGGTTCTCGAGCAGTGGAGGAGGGGCAGAAGGAACCGATGCTCACACAAACTCTACTGCTGGGAACAGGTGACCTATTGGGTGCGCTCCTGGTCAACGGCTTGCCGGGATGGATGCCGCCGATGGAGGAAGGAGCCGAGAATGAGCACTAGGCAAGCCAGAAGGAGCTGACGAACACAGAACTCATCGCCGAGAGCAGACGACCTAGTGGGTGGGCCTATGGTCGCCAACGAAGAAAGAAGCTGAGGATGCTCATTGTGGCCATGAGAGGGGGTCTCGGGCTGAGGAATAAGGAGTAAGGCCAGAATGACCTGGCAACATTGTCTGACATAGAGGGAAGTCCTATTGTTAATATATCTACACGAGAACCTCAAATGGAACCCCAAACTAAGGTTGGCACCTTGGCATTATTCACACCCAGTTGGTGTAGCCCCTTGGTATTCCTACCTAGGATCGATCCAATGAAGGGTCAGGATATCCTGGAGACTACCAAAGGAAGGATCTCCTACCCCTTTTGGGAATATCTTGGAAGCTGCGACTGAGAGGTTTGTGGAGTATGAAATGCAGTTGGCTTGTAGGGAGTTGGAGGAAGGTGTTGCCTACTCAAGAGGAAGGGACAGGGGATGACCCAAGCCCCTTATGTTCTATGCTGCCAGGTTCACATTGGGCCAATCCTCAGTCAAATTGGGTCCTCCAAAAAGTGGATGAAATGCGGGAATGCATAGGGATTTCGTGTGAGGGATTTGAAGATCAATTCAAAACCCTCCTCATCGCTATTGAATCGGGCCAGCGTCACTTGGCTAGATCCTACGCCAAAAAAAAAAAAGGAATTAAAGATACTAGCTTGCTCTATTAATTATCGAGAAGGTAGTGCAAGTAGAGGAAAGAGTAAGGGTAGGGTGCATATCTGTAATTTATGAAACCAAAAATTTTATCTTGGAATGTAAGGGGCTGAATAATCCGGGTAAGCGCCTCCGTGTTAAAAACTTACTAAAAAACTGGAAGTCTGATAATACGTCTTCGAGAGACCAGGTTGAAGTTCATAGACAGAAGTATAGTTAAGTTAGAAGTTTGTGGGGATGCCTTCACATGGGCTGGGTTTATCTCGCTTCTAAAGGGGCATCGGGAGGTATTCTTCTGCTGTGGGATACGAGAATTGACGAATCGTTAATCTAGTTAAGGAGTATATCGGGGAACATTTGGTGGCCTGTTCTTTTAAAAATGTGGATGATGATTACAAGTGGTCTTTTGCTGATGTATATGGTCCTAATCGGGACAACAATAGAAGGTTACTTTGGGAGGAGATGCTGGGTTATGTAGCTGGTGGGATGGGTCATTGTGTATTTGGGGGGGGGGGGGGGGGGATTTTAATGTCACCCGTTTCCCGAGTGAGAGGTCAGGGGATTCCTATATCAGTCAGGCCATGGCAGAATTTTCTGATCTTATTTTCGAACTTGACTTCATCGATTTACTTCTGGCAAGGGAGGAATTACATGGTCCAATGGGAGGGTCTGGTCAAGACTAGACAGATTCATCGTATCCTCGTCTTGGGAGGCCCATTTTCCAGATTTATGCCAAAAGAGACTCCCGAGACTTTGTTCGGACCACTTCCCTATTTTGCTTGATTGTGGAGGCCTTCATGAGGGGGGTAGATATTTTAAATTTGAAAACATGTGGTTGAAAGCTGGCGGCTTTGTGGAGAAGATGAGAGTGTGGTGGTCCTCTTATGATTTTTCTGGTACACCTAGCTTTGTGTTGGCTAGAAAACTTAAAGCCTTGAAGAAAGACCTGAAAACGTGGAATGAAGAAGAATTTGGGAGGATCAACGATCAAAGGAAGATTCTTTTTGAGGAACTTGCATGTTTGGATGAAAAGGAGAGTGTCGGGGTTCTCACAGATGAGAATGCAAGGAAAATTGTTGTTTTGGCTGATCTAGTGACAAAATTCCCAAGCCCTTTGGCTGTAGGAAGCAGATAAGTGCACCGGCTTTTTTCATAGAGTAGCCAACTCTCATAGAAGGTTTAATGCTATTGAGGTACTGCATTCGGATGGTAATGTCCTTTTATACAGATCCGATATTAAGAACCACAGTGCAGTTTTTGGACAACCTACTAACGGAACAATTTCAATGGAGGCCTAAGGTTGATGGGTTGACATTCAATACGATCAATCAATCATGTGCTTGTTGGTTAGAAAGGATGTTTGAAGAGGCAGAGGTGCTTAAAGTGCTAAAAGGAATGGATAGCGAAAAAGTGCCGGGACCATATGGATTTTCCATGGCATTTTTTCAGGTATGTTGGGACATTCTCAAGGAGGATGTTATGAAGGTTTTTGACGAATTTCACTCACACATGAAATTCGAGAAAAGCCTTAATGCAACCTTCATAGCACTTATTCCGAAGAAGGCAGAGTCGGTGGAGGTGAAAGACTTTCGCCCCATAAGTCTTATGAGTGGAGTGTATAAGATCATATCTAAGGTTCTCGCCAACCGTATGAGCACGGTCATGGACAAGATCATTTCGAAGCCTCAAAATGCTTTTGTTAAGGGGAGGTAGATTTTGCATTCGGTACTAATAGCAAACGAATGTTTGGACAGTAGAATTAGATCTGACACGCCAGGTATCCTTTGCAAACTAGATATGGAAAAGGCCTTTGATCATGTTACTTGGGACTTCTTCGTTTATGTTCTTGGCAAATTTGGCTTTGAGGAGAGGTGGCGCAATTGGATGAAGTATTGCATCACAACCGCTAGATTCTCGGTGTTGGTTAATGGCACTCCTGAGAGTTTTTTCAACAGCTCTCGTGGATTGAGACAAGGAGATCCTTTATCTCCTCTTCTCTTTGTCTTAGTCATGGATGTACTAAGTAGAATGATAAAGGTAGCCAGGGATGGGTCTTTTTTACCTGGATTTTCAGTAGGCAGTACTTCTTCTAGGAGTGTCAATGTATCTCATCTTCTTTTCGCTGACAACACTTTAATTTTTTGCAATTCGGGTCCTAATCAAACCGTTCATTGAGAGCTCTCTTGCTTTATTTTGAAGCTACTTCCAGCCTTAAGGTGAATTTGACCAAATCGGAACTGGTTCTGGTTGGCTTGCAAAATCATATTGGAGACTTGGCTGAAATTTTGGGTTGTAAGGTATCTTCTTTGCCTATGAAGTACCTCGGTCTTCCTTTGGGGACTCCTCATAAATCCAAAGTAATATGGGATAGCGTGATTGAAAAAATTGAGAATAGGTTAGTGGGTTGGAAAAGAATGTATTTATCTAAAGAGCGAAGAATCACTCTTATTAAGAGAAAGTTATCTAACCTACCTACATACTTCCTTTCATTATTCCCTACCCCGGCTGGTGTGGCTAATAGGATGGAAAGAATTTTCCGTACTTTCTTGTGGGGTGGATTGGGGAACGAGAAAAAATTTCATTTGATTAAATGGGACAAGATTTGCACTCCCCTACCTTGTGGAGGCCTAGGGACTAGAAAGCTGAGTATTTTCACTAAGGCCTTACTTGGGAAATGGTTGTGGCGGTACCATCAAGAAAGCAAGGCTTTATGAAAGACCGTGGTTGATGCCAAATGCAGAAGTACTTGGAGAGGCTGGATTTCTAATGAAGGGCGAGGATCATATGGTGTGGGTGTAAGGAAATTTATTAGGAAGGGCTGGGAGGATTTCATTCGTAATTTTAGATTCGAGGCGGGGTGTGGAAATAGAGTTAGATTCTAGGTTGATGTTTGGTGTTGTGCTGCTGCCTTAAAGGAGGCTTTCCCTTCTCTTTTCAGAATTGCTTTGCATAAGGAAGCCTCTATTGCTGATAACATGGACTCTTCGAATGGCCTGCTGCAGTGGAATGTGTCATTTACCAGAGCAGTTCAAGATTGGGAAGTGGGAGACATTTCTGATTTCTACAGCACCTTGTACGCACTGAATTTGGAACATGGCATGGAGGACAAACTGTTGTAAACATCCTGGGAACAAGAAATTTTCGGTTCATTCTTTATATAAGGCAATGTCTACCCACTCTTCTCAGAATTTCCCTTAGAAGCGCATTTGGAAGAGCAAAGTGCCCCTAAAAGTTGCTTTCTTCGGTTGGTTGGTCTCTCATGGTAAAATTTTGACCTTAGACAAGCTAAGGAAGCGTGGTTTCTTCATAATGGGTTGGTGCTTCATGTGCAAGTAGCGAATCAACGGACCATCTTCTTCTCCATTGCGATGTGGCAAAGGCTCTATGGGATGAAGTCTTCTTAAGGCTAGACATTGCTTGGGTGATGCCCAAAAAGGTGGTGGACCTATTTTCTTGTTAGAGCGAAACACGGGGAAACCGTCAAGTCGTGAATGTTTGGAAGATGGTGCCCTTATGTCTTATGTGGTGTCTATGGAATGAGAGGAATGGAAGATGTTTTGAAAATAGTAAACATTCATTGGAGGGGATTAGAGACTCATTTTTCCAAACTGTGTTACTTTAGGCTAAGACTATTGTATTAGATGGAATTTTGGTGACTTTTATGTGTCTTTTTTCGTTCGTAGGCTGTAATTAGGCATTTCTCACTTGTATACTACTTGTGTACTCAGGCCATGCCTAGTTTTGAAGATCAATAAACTTTATTAATTATCAAAAAAAAAAAGATAATCATCAATGATCCATAAAACATACCTCTTTCAAATGCTGCTGAATCAGTTGGATTGTGGGCTTATGTAAACTCTGTAATAGTATGTTGACTTTAAAGCTCCATGAGAATCTTGCTAATGCCAGATCAAGGTTGCGATTACCCAGCTGATCATAGAGACCCGCAACTTCAATGGCCTGTACAAAGCTACTTCCAATCAGGAAGAATATACAAATTTGTAGCAGCAATACCAGTTTTCTCAGAAAATGATCATATTGTCAGAACTGCAGCTATATGCATTTTATGCTAACCATCAATATATCTAGCAAGAAAAAGTTAAAATCAATACCCACTTAAGGAAGTATACCAAATTCAGACAGAGAGAGAGAGAGAATAATGGAGTCCAACACTACAACCACATGCTTCCACAGCACACTGTAACAGTAAGTGGTCCAGTCTCAACAAGTACCTTCAGGGCAATAGTTAGTTTTTCAGAGACAATGCTGAGATCTTTATCACAATAAGCCAAAGCAATATCAACTAATTCTGTCAAGCAAGATCTGCATGCCAGGGCTTGATCCACAAGTTGTTTCAATGCATCCCTTTCCTCAATCCTGTAAACATTACCAGTCAAAATTTGAACTTACAAAAGAATAAATCCAATCACAATTACACAAGTGCAACCCAATCAGCTTGAGGTAAAATGACTTCAACTACTTTTTTTTTCCTCTCCAAACTGAAGAAAATACAACATATCCAGCCAATCCATGAGTCAAACAAGAAACAGAGACCCAAAAACAAATAAAAAGCGCAATATAAGATGAACCAGCCAAGCCAACCTTGATTGATATATTTATCAGCTGGAGATGAAGACACCCAACTTTACAGGGTATATTCTCAAGCTAGTTCTTGATTGCTAATAAACCTTCTCGGTTTTGCAGTACCTTGAAAGTTTTCAAATTCAGACCTGTATGGCAGGAGAAACTGCCATGCTGGCATTTTGATCGACTACAAGAACATCATTCAGTGACTCACCAACCTAAATTTACACAACCCAAGCTTTCAAGCCCTCTGTACTTTTCTGAAGTCTTTAATCAAAGAAGCTAGAGCTGAGTCAGTTTAAACAGAAAGCATCTTGCATCTGAAACCTCCTGATAATTTTTTTGCTATTTTACTACCACTGCCAGGAATCTTAAGCTCCAACACTGTTAATCTCTACATAATTTGGGGCAGGAAAATAGAAATAGCGATAGGTTTAATTTCACATCGAGGGAGTAGAGAAAATTTCTACCATGCATGTTCAGCATCTAATCAAGAAAATAAAACAATAAAATATAAGCCATAGTTTTGCCAATTGTTTTTTTTATTGGCACCGGGTGTCCGGGAACGTCTCGACTAATCCTGGGGGTGCACAAGCCCTCAGCAAGGAGTTTCCCACAAGTGCACCTTGGGAAATTCAAGGGGAAAATCCCCCAGTCCAATGGCCCCTAGAGATTGTTTCCACCCAAGGGGATTTGAACTTCAGACTTGGGTGGAGCATACCACCAAGCCCAAGGCCTTTACCACTTGAGCCAACCCCTAGGGGTTTTTGCCAATTGTTTACTCAAGGAAATAAAACAATCAAAGAAAAATAACATATAAATAAGGAGTTCTCATCAGAGGCACTTCAATGTTGCAGCTTATTACCATACAAAGAAATCTTCAGCATCATGTAGAAGTTCAATGAGCATTTGTAATTCAGGACGCTTCCCTCCAAATTTCTGTACCACACACAAGATATGAGATGGACTATAAGAGCTTCTTAACAAGGACACTTCAAAGAAATAAATGCATACCAGAGGGCCGCCTTTATTTTGACAAATTGATCCACCCTGCAAAAATTGGCAATAGGGGCATCTATACACTTCTGCAAGATTTGAATCTGTTGCCATTGGTCCTAGGCACCGCAAATGATAGCTGTTCATATAAAATATACCCAAAACATCATGAAAACAGAACATAAAAACTAAAGCAGGGGGAAAGGGTCAAGATACATGGAACAACAATTAAACACCGATCCTTAGCACATTATTCAGTTGCCAAGCGAAAAAAGACAGGAATGAATCTTGACCATGATAAAAAGAGTACTGGAAAATGTCCAGTCTTGTAACACAAAATTGCCAAAAAATAGCTCAAGTTATTAGTGGACAAATTTGAGAATGAAAATTGAAATCACCTACTTTGCAGCAAATAGGTTATTGATCAGGGTGTCTTGACCATGAAAAACACGCTAAAGAAGTGAAACATTGACCAAGCAGCAAATACCTTACCAGTCCTTGCATATTGAACAAGTAAGAAGCACCAGATCCTCAGCATCACTGGAGCAGCAGATACATAAATTTCTTGCTTTGCAGGCACGTGATGTTTCATATATGTACAAAGATCTATCTAGATCCTTTTTAATCTGAGCAATAAAAACAAATTGGAGATATATCAAACAGACATGTAACCAAACAATCAAAATTTTCACCAAACCCTCATAATTGAATAAGAAAAAGAATAACATATAAAGATTAAAACCTTCCATAAAGCATCAAGCAGAGATTTCTCATCTCCAATTGAAGTCCCTACAACATATATGCAGCGTTTCATCCACTTCTCAATCTTTTCAACTTTCGATAAGACCAAATCAAGTTCGTTGCAGCTGAAAGCAACAGAATTTCCATGCTCCTGCAGATGATCACATAATATTTGCCAAGTAAACAAGTTGGTCTTTAATACAGATTCATAATATTTTCCAAATACATGCATAAACCCAGCATACCTTGAGCTCTAATATTAAACACCAAGATCGATCCTCAAACTTACGATTGAAAAACTGAAGCACCTGTTCTTGCCACAGCCTACATTCACAGTTAAAATGTGATAAGCATATCAAGTACCACAAAAGTAACAAATAATTAAAAGAAACATATTAGATATATTCTCCAAGCTCAAGAAATTTTATAAATTGAGAAAGCTACTGCTATATATGCATTGAGGGGATGGGTGTTGTATGAACTCAAATTGTTCATCAATATTAAAGAATTTTTTTATAAATAATTAAAGATTTTATTAAAAACACAAATGTCAAAGGAAATCCCAAACCACATCTAGGTTTATGCTCAGAAAAGACTAGTCAAAGTTATAATTAGAGTCCCTTATAATCATTATAAAGGGCTCAAATTTCTCCCTCCCAAACAATGTGGGATACCATTCACCATCTTCCTATACACAATTCGGGGTATTAAGGTAGTGGTTTCACTAACACTTGAACCTTTCACAGCATAAAAAAAATTATGAAAGAATATATTAACATATATGAAAAGGCTTTATATACACTTATCAAAAAAATGAAAAGGCTTTATACACACACACACCCACACATATTATACATATAGAAAAAATCTTGAAATTTACACTGGGTATGAAGGTATACAAATCTATATGTGTGAATATTTCTGCTGCAAACCCGAGTGATAAATTTCAGGTAGAAACAACAAAAAAAGACAATTGGATGAGACAATCAATTCACTCACTTGTGTTTCTGAATAGAATTTTGAAGTTGACCAGCCATCACCGGAAAGGAGACTTTAATATACTGAGAATAGAAATCTTACAAGTAAGATCTACATAAAAAATCGACTTCAAATGATATAAAGAGGAAACACAATGAACAAAAAAATATACCTGAGAGTCAGCAAGAACTTCTTCAGCATCACTCAGCTTGCATCTTTTGAAATTGTGTGGCGCAGCAATGGCCTCTAAGGCTTTCTTTAGCCATTTAACCCCATCAATCAATGAACTACACAAGGGACCAGAGGCACATTTATGGGGCAGTTGCTCAGCAACCTTCATCAAGCTCTCGACATCCTAAAGCATAAAATGAGAAGAAAACCCTTCATCAAAATGCACCACTCAGTAAAACAGTAAAGAAGAGACATTTTGTACAATTCAACTAAGCCTAACTCCCAAAACAATTGGGATTTAAAAAAAAAAAATACATGCTTTAGTTATTGCAGACAAACAAGAACAGCTTATAACAAACCAAAAAAAAAGGTGATCAAGTCACAACTATTCTATCTCAAGAAAACTTTATCAATGTGCAAAAGAAATGGCAAATCAAGTACATTTATGCATTAAAAGCCAATGCTTGATTAAGAAAACCAGGAAGGTGGCGATACTAAAGCAAACCTATTAGCCTCACAGTGCAAACACGTATTTAGAATTTCTTCATTATTTTTTTTTATAAATAAGACCTAATTCATTATTTTTGTTTTTTGATAAGTAAAAGATAAATATTATTGAATTGAATGAAAAAGGCATAGCCCATGTACACAGGAAGTATACAGAAGAAAACCTAAATACATTCTAAGAGCGATAAATTAAAGACAAGTTCTTCATTATTACTGCTTGAAATAACAAATAAATGATATTAGTTTTGATAAACTTGCTAAACTTTCCCGATCACTCAGCTACAACAAAAATAAGGTACATATGAAAATAAGCACATGCTTCGTTGTACCCATTGAGGTTCAGAGAAAAGATAACAAGAAGCACATGCATGATTAAAAATCATCTGCGTGCTATATGGCCATGTAATTATGTTAAGAAATATCACCTCAAAAGCAGGAGCACCAGAGCAGAAAGAAAGCACCTTCTTGCACCATTGCAGGGTAGAATGTGCACCTTGAAGTTCAGGAATCTCACAAAATTCAAAATGAAGAGATGATCCACTTTTTATGACAGATTCAATTTTAGAAACTACAGATTCTATTTTCAAAATAAGGCATTTGCCCATTCCATCGCCTATATCACTCAAATTGAATATGCACATAGCATCTTGCAGAACAGAACATGCATCGTGCCCCCACTCCTTGCAATTCTTCAAAACCGTTTCTAGCACCCTGCTTTCTTCCAAAGAAATCTTCAAAAGCTTTGACTGAGAAACCAACTCCTGAGAAATATGAAGCATATTATCATACAAATGGTCCAATTTCAAGCAAGGCAGCCATGTATAGGAGAGAGCAAGAACCTTCAAGGCCTCAACTTCAAACAAAGAACTTGAGGCAGGAGCAGCAGACATAGCAACCATTAAAAAGGGCTCTGACTTCTTTAACCAGGACTTGGCTATTAATACTGCATCTTTGACTTCATTAAGAGAAGGTAGAATTGCATATATTTCTTCCGAAGCCCTAAAGAAGTTCAAAGTATACTGTTGTTAATGGAAAGCAAAACAAGCCATAAAATTTAAAAAGTCAAAAAAGGAACAAGCAAAGCATCCCCAATACATCATGACATCTTCAAATTCACGCATTAGAGCTGCATGGGCAAGAATATCTTTCGCTCTTTCCTCCCAATGCATGGCAGCAGCAAGAACTCCATTCATATCAACAAATAATCTCTCTTTCTCAATCTGAATCCTGAAAATAAAATTGAAGGTTCAAAGGAGAAGCTTATCGAAAAACCTTTAGCATATGTCTGTGAGCAGAATTGAGTCAAGAAACATACGCTGCAGCCTCCACCATCAGTTGCTGAATGAAGTCCAGAGACATTTTTGTACAGCGTGCCTGTTATCAATATCAAATAAATGACTAAAGTTCACCAGTGAATTTCTAAAAGAAATCCATGAAGAACAAGCACCAAAGCAACCCAGTGAACCAAAATCAATTAGCAAACATAATCTTGAAACACACACACACGATCAAACAGGCAAAAGCTTTAACAGCATCAAACTACCTTAAGAGCCCTTTCCCTGCAACAGGCCTTCTTTAACTCAACCTCAACTAGAGGCAATTCATCAACTGTTCAACACAAACCTACCATTAGAACAATGTACAACAACAGGAATGATGACTATAATAAGGATGTCCAAAAGTATCTGATATCAAAAAATAATAAAAAGAAAAATTGCATATGTCAACAAGCAAACCTTGGATTCTTAAAGACACTCCATCTTTGAGAATGCTACTTAACTCATCAACTACATTGTGATGATCCTCCCGTTCATTAATGTTCAAGCGAACATCATTAAAACGGGAGATCCACGAAACAGCATCAATGTGGTATTGTGTCAAAAGCTTCAGCTCTGGTATGTTAACAGTACAACCATTCAACTCTTGAAGAAGCAATTCGAGGTTCTGCAAAAAATTATTCGTTAAAGATGTATGCCTTGAGTTTGATAAACAAAGGCCTCGTTTGGATATTGAGATAAGATGAGAAATATGTGAATAGTAGTGAAATTGTTTGTGAATAGAAGTTAAATGGTTTGAGTTAAGATGTTTCATTGGGTTTTGGGAAATGGGTGATAAAAAGTTGAATAAAAATATTATAAATTATAATATTGTTCTAATATATATTTTTTTAATATTATTTTTGTTTTGAGATTTGAAAAGGTTGAATTGTTTTTTGTATTCTGTTTGGAAGCTTGCAAAAGTTGTAATGATTAGATAAAAAAGTTGAAGATTTGAAATTGAAAAATATTTGTATTTGAGTTATGTTTGGGAAGGAAATGAGATGAGATGGGATAGGATGAGATTGGTTGACCTATCCAAACGAGGCCTTAAAACCACCACAAGTGAAAACAGAAAACTCACAAAGCTAACCTTTAGATTAATAGGACCTTTCAACATATCGCCACACTGATCACGACATAATTCAGCTTGCCTTAATAGATCCAAAAGCATTCCTATCTCTGGGACTTGAACTTGAAGGTCCAAAATCTGTTGAACATTGAATTCAACTAATTAGAAGTTTGATACATATAGATATAGCCATTAAAATTGACCAAAACAAAATATCATGATTGCAAAAATATAGAAATCCAAATCACCTCTGACTTTAACTTGTAAAGGATATCAAGCTCGATTGCTGCAGGATGTTTCTCAGAGATGCATTTTCTTATGCTTTCTATCAAGACCTAATGGGTCCCAGTAAGAAAACCAGATTAGAAATAAAATAAATGGCCACAAAGATAAACCACGGGAGAAAATAAATCCAAAAGACAGTAACTTTATTGAGCATATCATGGCTTTAGCCACATGGGAATCCATTTTTAAAGAATGCTTACAATGAATTTTGTGAGCAAAATAGAAACAGAGTGAAAGAAGAAAAGCCTTTTACCGTATAACAGAACATAGTTTATAGCTTATATCTTCTTGCGGAAAAAGTCCAATTCATCAAAGCAGAAAATGTAAGAACATAAAAAATTCACCGCAAAGTAGGTTCCATGGGTCAACAGGATATACCTTTACTGAAGAAATTTTCAGGGCTAACTTCTCACTCTCTTTCACATATATTGGTAGGGCACAAGCTCTGGAGTACAAAAATTCCAACTCAGAAATCTGCAGTAACAAATATCAGTCAAAACGAATGGAGAAAAGGAAAACAGTAAGTATAACTGATTAGTGCTATTAGCAATAGTAAAAAAGTAAAATTAGTGCCACAAGCTGCAAGAAGACAATTACTTCCAGCATAATGTTAAAAATAATATAAATTTAATGAAAATAAAGTTTATTGCATATGGAAATACTTTTGAGCATGTTGATAGAGCGTGATCAATTTCCTGAACCAACAGCCTTGCCTCTTCTGCATATTCCTGAAAGCAAACAATGAGTTCAGTTGCCAGCCATGGGGCAACCACATAGCAGAAACAACATTCATTCATTAAACCATAATAACCTTCAACTTGAAATGCCCAGGCTCATTACAGGGAACAGGATTGAAACTCAGCAACTCATTAACATATTCAAAGCGAACTTTATCTAGATCACCACCAGAATGACATGACCAGTTGTCAACTTTAGACAGACAATCTCTTATGCCTTCTGCCCACTTCCGCGCTTCAACCAGATTCTTTGCAGTGTCCCGCACCTGTCCAAAGAAAGATTTTTTTGCTTAAAAACTTATTGTTGTAAAGTCCAATTTTTTTAGCAACAAAATGAGTACAAAAAAGCTCACAGAATCCATTTCAGAACCAGCCCAAAGAAACTGTTCAGCTTCCTTCAACACAGCAACATAGACTTCACTTGAAAATGGATTCTTAGAAATCTTCGATGCTCGCAAAAGCCATTGGGCTGCAAGCTGATCCAGAGTAACATGGCCACCTTTCACCTACATCCAACACCGTCCCAAAGAACAATAGTCACATGATGCTCCCTGCTCATGAATCCCGATATGCTTAATGGTATACATCACATGATGAGGGACCTCCGGAGATCGTGCAAACACAATATATCTTTTACTTGGTTAAAGCCCAAACCCATGTAACACGCTCAAATCACGTGGATCACATAAATCATTGGCTTTACACTGACGGGATGTGATACCAAGAAATTGTTTACACCCAAGGCTCAACCTTAGACCTAATAACCAATCTTATACTTCTTAATGCTGCAAAATTCATTAGGAAGTATAAGGGGTTGTTTGGGAATAAAGAGAGCTTCATCTCTTCTCAAAATTTCTCATCTCATTTCCTTCCCAAGCATCACTCAAACACAAACACTTTTCCATTTCAAATCTTCAACTTTTTCATCTAATCATTACCTAATCATTACAACTTTCCCAAACTTCCAAACAAAGCACAAAAATCAATTCAACTTTTTTAAATCCCAAAATTAAAATAATATTAAAAGACTATATTCCTTTATTTATAAGTGAAAAAACTATATTCTAATAATATTTTAACTTCATAATATTTTTATTCAATTTTTTCTCACTTCTTTCCCAAAACCCAATAAAACATCTTAAGTCAAACTATTCACTACCATTCACTACTATTCACAGATTTCTCATTTCATCTCATACACCGACTATCCATATCACAAACAAATTCCACTTATACAAGAAGAAAAGAGGTATATTGGAAAATTTCCATATTATGTCTAATTAAATCACACTATTTATATGAGGAAATAAATGGAAATAATCAAAGGAAAAAAACAAAGAAAACTCGTTCTGTCGATGATCCAAAGCCAAATGCACAGTGAGAAAAGGCAATAGGGTAGCATGCGTTATAAACAGTGTAATTAAGAAAACTAACCAGAAGGATAGCAAATGAAATTCATGATATTCTAGTAGAATGTCAAAAACTAAACCTTTTTTGTCAAAGCATTTTGTTCACTGGAACTTGATATTTGCCTTCGCATATTCCTACTTTGTGTAGTCTCTTCACAACAATGCTTATCGACTGTAAGCACAAGGCCATACAATTCTACGAGTGTATGTCGATAAAGAAGATGCAGTTTACTAGATTTGCATTCACAAAGGCGTTCCCAGTGCTGCATGAGGCAGAGACAATCAGTCAATTGCAATCGACATAATAGGAATCCCAATTAAAAAAGTGATTAAAAAAAGGCTCCAAACAAAGCATATACGAGGAACAAGATCAAAACTATCTGGCCCAAAAAAATAAGAGGTTCTTGAAAATCAAGAACCTATTAAAATATAAGACTACAATTGAAAAAATGGTAAAATGAACATGTTCCAAAAAATTAAGGTTAAAATTGTTCCAATCAATTGGTGAGCACTCCAACTCAACCTTAGACAAGTGGAGCAATTATAAGACAAGTCCTAGTGTCTTACCAATAAGCTATAGCTTAAAATGCATCTCTCTCTCACTCTCTGATTGGCAAGTTAAACCTACAAGGTCTAACTACAATTTGCGTAGAATGTTTTAAAGAAAGAAATTAAGAATTTCACATACCTCCAGACACACAAAGGCAGATGGCCTACAGCGGCAAACAACAGCAGAAAGATAGAGATACTGCTTGCATATAATGCATGTCGGATCCTGCAAGGTCCACCAGGAGATATTGAGCACCACTACGTGTATCTTGAAACAACTGCAAAAAATGTAGACCAATATGTGTGTGTATGCAATATGCTAATACCTCTTCAGTACCCACATATTCAAGGCATTTCCGAGGGGACATGGGAGATGATCTTATAATTCCATTTTTCCACAGTCGCTCTCTCCAACTTTTCTCATTAGCATGTATTTTTAGCAATTCTCGCTTCAGATAAGGTGCTACTCTACTGTTGCAATCATTCTGCTAAAAGCAAAACAATAGTCAAGTAGAAAAAACAGGCAGGTTACTGGAGTAACTCCATGATCCAAATAAATAAGCAGTGCGCAAAAAAGGAAAAAAAACACACCACCAGTGGATACATATGATAACAGGTGAGGGAAAAAAAAAAGAAAAAGAAAAAAGAATAGCGCCGGGTAAATTCAACTCTAGAGACAAAAATTGAGTAGAAAATACACTGCAGGTTAAAACTTGTAACCTCTGCTACGACACAAAGAAGCTCCTCATGAGACAAAACAGCAGCTTTGCGATACTGCTTATACAGATCTGCTCCAATACGACCATAAGGCAGCCAGTCAGCAGGAGCAAAATTGACGGCCTCCGCACAATTTAAACCTAAAACAAACAATGGGCCAAATTTTTATATGGAACAAATGATTCATTATGAATAAATAATTTCTTCAAATAATCACCACTGGCTAGTAAATCTAAAACGGAAGCATACCAAGATTGAAACCTCCATGGTATGATCTAGGGAAGGTGATGACAAAATTACCAGGCTCCTGACATGCAGCAAGAAAATCATATCAAGCAATTTCAAGGATACAGACAAATTCATCAATAGCCACCTAAAATAAAGTACAATTAACAAAATATCACAAGGAGATGTTCTACAAAAAGTAAATGTCGATACAGCAATTTGGACATGAAACCTATTCCTGTATATCCAATTGTACTCATACCCACAGCTTTTATAGAGCAAAAAAACAGAACAAGGACCTTACAGTCTCTTATTTCTTCTAAGTTTGAAAAGCGACCCTTCACCATTTCCCCCACCAATTAAAACTCAACTACTCTTAAAAACTATTTAAACATTCTATTGTATATTTCCCATAAATAATCTTTTGCAAAATTATGAGAGATTCATCAAATCATTAAACTAATTTACCAGTTTTTTTATAACTTATTTACCAATTTGTTAACAACAAAGGAAGAGGGCAGAAGAAAATAACAAAAGACAATAAGATTTCACGTCAAACCTGCAGTATGCTGTAGACAGGAACTCCATTTTCTTGCAAGACAGATGGATTCAACATGGTGACAAGCTGGAAGAGTAGATCTGGTTGTGCATCAAAAAGATCAGGAAGACTCTTCCGCATGACCTAGACGAAAGTGGGATTGTTGGTCACAAGCAAGTTTTCTTGAAAAGTTCTTGATAAGAAGAAATGGATTGGACAACACATTATATAACACTAGTTGGAGCTGACCAGCATAATAGAGACAATGCCAGATAATTATCAAGGTATTGAATTAACCTACTTCTGCAAGCACAGCATCACACATCCCAAAAGAACTAATATGTTTTTTTTATAGTATCCCAAAAGGACTAATATATATATATATATATATCACAATTTCTTTCCAAACATGATTAGTACAAACTATCTTGAATACAAATTTTTTTTATTAAGATTAGACAAAAAAGATATTGTAAAAAAGAGATGGGAAGGATATCCAGCCGAGGGATGCAAATGAATTTGAAACGAAAAAGTACATACACAATTATTCCAAAGGAATCTGAGAACTACCTTCTCAAAAGCATTGGCTTCACTACCAGGAACGCTGTACCAACATTTTGGCTCTCCCCTAAGACAACAATAGAAGTGAGCATCTCTCATGTAAAACTAAATAAAAGCAGCAGAAATCAATCCAACCCACAAAAGATTTTGTGTTCTGTATTTGTTCAATAAATGTATATACTCTGATAATAGAATAATCTACTCAGTAACACAAATGTCTATTTAATGACTCGCCTGGCAGAAAAAAGTGTGAAAAAAAAATTCAACCCCTTTTTGATAAGAAATCAAAGATTTCTTTTTTTCTGAACACCGGGTGTCCAAGAACAAAGTCCCAACTAATCCCAGGGGTGCACAAGCCCTCGACAAGGAGTTTCCCGCAAGTGCACATCGGGTAGTTCAAGGGAAAGTTCTCCCAATCTGATGGCCCCTATAAATTGTTTGCACTCGAGCGGATTCAAACCTTAAACCTGGAGGGAGCATACCACCAAGACCAAGGCCTTTACCACTTGAGCCAACCCCTAGGGGTTAAAAATGCAAAAGGCACGGTAAGTCAGCCTCTCTGATGCATAGATGTTTTTTCCCAACCTGATTAGAGCAGAATTCATGAATCCTAAATTTGATTGGACCGGAATGCACAAATTCTAAACTGCCTTGGATTTCTCCAAGAACACCAACCCCAGCAGCAATCTTTTCAGACACAAAGAAGGTGGATTTGAACTGCATATTACACTTGATGAAATGCCTCCATTATTTTCTTTTCCTCGCGCAACTTCTCCTCGAAATGAAAAAGGATACAGTACACTCGAATTCCACAAAGCCAAATTAAGTTCAAAGTAAACTGAGATGAACATAAAATATCTGAAAGCTGAACCAATAGAGACAAATTCCAGGGTCCAACTAATATCAGTCAACAATTTTTAATCTGTCTAGTTCCCAACTAGGTGTAATCTCATGTATACTTCATGTGTACTTGGGCTATGCCTACTTCAATATCAATAAAATATCTTCCTACTTATAAATTAAAAATAAAAATTTAATCTGATCCTTTTGCTTAATTTGCAGGAGACATTAAGCAAAAGGCTCGGGCTGCCAAGCACACATGTGGATTCACGTCTTGAACGCAAATTCTTCAGGTAAAAATGATGGAAGACAAGCCTGAATCCATGACACACCTCCCAATACCCCCATTTAAGTGGGACCGGCAGTGTAAAATGGCCCATTTGTTTAGTTTAACTTGGGTAAAAGTGTCTTTTGATAAGTCAACAAATCAAAAACTAAACCCAAGAGTATCCTTTAAAAAATTTTTGACAAGTAATCAAAGAATCACCATTGTTTAATTAGCTTTTTTTCCAATTGAGTATACCCGTAAAAAATATGTCCAGTAAATGCTTCAAATCTATCTTAACCAATTTAGACGTCTATTCTGGTTGAAATTTTAGATCCCTAATATTTTGTTCGCATATCATGTTGGTCTATGTAGTGAGTTTCTCCTTCCAAAGTTAATGCTACTAACAAGCAACTTCCTGTGTTATCCAATCATGCATCTGAATAAATCCTTTCATTGTCAAAAACAGAAATATTGTGGTGCATTTGGAGGGAAAAAAATGACAGCAATTTTGAAGACTGCGAGCAGACATTGGATGAGCTTAAACTTTCTTCTTCGACACTCTGATCCTTTGGGAAATTGCTATAGACTTTAATGGAAGTTTTCATGATTTCCTAGCATCTTTTTTCTAGTCCGAATTAAGCGTTTCTCTTATATACGTCCTGCGTACTTAGGCTATGCCTTCTGTTTTTATCCATATAATTTTCGATTAATCAAAAAAAAACTGTCAAAAACAGGTATACTAGTTCTCAAATTTATTAATATTAATAGGGGTAGCCAAGTACACTGGATGTATACAAGAGTCAAATAGAATATATAACAGAAACTGTGAAGAAAATGAACCATAGTTAGACAATTATGAAAAGAAATTGAAATAGATGAAGGAACGGTGCATAAGGTACAATTAGATACATACCAGTGTAGATAATTCATCGAGTAAAAACAGTGATCTTCAAAATGCCAACAAAAAGCTGAGAATAGCATCCCAATATACAGCCAGGGCACCATAACACCAGTAATGTTTTGATGAACAACTCGAAGCATTGATCCGCTCAACTTGGGCAAGTTATTAATATTCCACGGAGTATCACAGTATTCATCCCAAAGCTTAGTTTCAACTATTTGTGGTCTCTGGTCATTTGCACGTGGAAAGCCACTCCCATATATAGAAGTATCCAAGTCACTACCATAGATAACTTCAACCTCGCCCACCATCCCCTCCACAATTTCCCAGAACTTTTTCTCGATTTGCACCAGCGAAGCAGGTCCTGACCCAAACCATCTCTTCCTAGCACGATCAGCCACACGCCTAAAAGCTTCCAATGTGTATTGTTTTCCAGGCACAAAACCAAAGCAATCCTTGTCAGAATTCAAGCATTCCAAGCAATACCAATTCCCTGGTGGAACCTGCTTTAAAGGTGGGGAAAGACAGTATATATGCCACCCCTTATTACACCTATCACACAGAAGCATCACTTCCCCATGCAAACCACTTCTGCATTGTTCACAAATCTGATCATGCTCCTCCTCCTTCACCTTACAAACCTTTACCTTATCACCACCATTATTCCTCCGTCTTCTTTTCGAGCCCAACGATTCAGCCTCCTGCTCACTCATCCCCTCATCATGCAATGCTCTCTTATAACCACCACCTGCCTTCTGATTCAACCGATTGTAATATTTCTCATAATCATATAAATGCTCTCGATACAACTGACTCAACACGTGCTTCGCACACTCTGAAACCTTCCTAGTTGACCTCACAAATCGTGAAACCTCCCCCCATTTCTTCTCCTTCACAACCTTATTGTACCCACCATACCGCTTCACTGCATTAAACAATTTACACAAATCCAACTCCTCCCCCTCGAAAACCACCTTCTTCCTCAACTTTTTCCCACTATGATCCTCTAAGAACCTATTGTACTCCAACTCAAATGTCTTGGAATCGCTTGCAGCTGGCCGTGCCTGCAACTGGTGAATGGCTTGGGTTTTTGTGGGAAAGGTAAATGAATCACAATTCAATGCAAACGGGGGCTTCCAACTCTCTGGTGGAACTATCTTACAAATCCCATAAGGCTCAGCCTCTGGCCTGATCTTATATATATACTCCAAAGGGTCTCTAAATTCATCCTGAGTTGGGTAATACACGGGCCCAGATGGTATATTCAATGACCCAGAAGATGGAACACTACAGTTATGCCCAAGCACCCCCTTCTCCACAGCCCTAGGTCTCCCTTTCCCCATTGACTCCGCCAGACACACATAAAAAACCTATGCATACACCATTTATCTATTCATACAACTAAGTACAACAATAGAAATATAACCCATAAATAGCAGTATTGCAGTATTGAAAAGCAAATCAGAGATTTTTCTAGGGTTTGCACCGTACCTTTGCTTTCAGGGAAACTGTGGGGGAGTGAGTTTATTCGGTTGAAAACAATGCGGCCGTGATTGGTAGTGGATATTTGAGGGTTAGGTATAAGGGCCCAAAGCTTCTCAAATTTACGAAAGTGGCAATCTCTTCTTGTGTCTCTTTTCCAATGGGCCGTAAGTTTCGTCGATACTGCGTCCATCTCCTTTTGGTCGCTTTCGCCGTGCGTTGGTGGCGAGGACTGGTCCCAAAACCCACGCGCGTTGGTCGGATAGTGTAGCCCGGTGTAGCGCATTGCAATGATCTTCATGAACGGTCACGATTAGTTAGTATTACGCACGCTCACTGACAGCGAGTGTGGTATGTTCACATTGCCCGGTGTGATAAAATCATAAAACTGTGTACCGCGGCTTCCACCTGCTCAGTTCTGGATTTGGTTTACACGTGTCAAGAACCCAATCAATAGTATGACGCAATACGGGAAAAAGAGTACAGTAGACGCCGACGGACGGATGGATGATTGGCTTATATCTTGTTGTCCAAGCAATGGGTTTGACTCTTTAATTACATTCATATTAATTATATATCAAGAATGTAAAGAATTATCATATTAAATAGTATAAAAATATTTATGTTTTTATTATTTATTTATAACTGCAATGATCCTGTGTGTTTACGCACATCAATGATCTTGACAATTTATTCATGTATAGTTTGGTGCTTACAATTTTTTTTTTATCAAAATATACTATCTAATGACTAGGCAGTAAGATAATTTGCGTAAATTTAAGACTTGCAAGTTTCATGACTCCATTATAAAATAGTGATTTTTTGATAATGTTTTCATGACAAGATCTACTATTTTTTAAATTGACTGTATTGAACTTACACATCATAAGAGTGTATTTATCTATTATATGATTATATATTATATTCGAACATGTGAGTGGTGTCTATTTGAATTTGTTTTTTCCCTCTATGTAAAACAAAAAGTATTATTTTTTGAGTGATTTTGCCTAGGTCGCACAAATGACAATATACAAATGTTTTTTGTCATTTAAAACATTTAATTAGGTCAGTGTAAGTATGATAGTTTACAGAAGTTATATACAATAGAGAATTGGGAAGGAAAAAGACACCAGATATGCTAAGCTATACATTGGTCTTGTTTTTAGTTTTTTAATTTATTTCTCTCGAAGTAAATAAATAAACCACTTTGAACTTTGGGGAGGATTTGTTTATTTGGTCTCGCAAATGTTTTTGTCCTGGATATTGACACTGTCATCTTAATTAAACCTTAAATATGAGGCTAAAATATTATTAATAGTTTATATAATAATCGTGTTAGTTTGAGTTTGTTGAGCTCCTTCCATTATTATATTTATTTAAATTAATTGACCGTCAAAAAAAAAAAAACAAAGGCTTGGGTGATGCAGACGTTCCTAATCTCACATTAATTAATGTAAGTTACGAGGAAAACTCTTGGCATCTATGGATGTGATATCACTATTATTATTACACAAATATATTGAAAATATTTAATGTTAAACCATATAATTATATATCTATATATGAATTTTGATGATAACAAATAGATTTAATCATTAATGAATTTCAAACTCAAGTTGTATATACAATGAAGCTAAGCACATCAACAAATCAAGCATGAGTAAGAAATGGAACAAACTTACAAATAAAGCTCTTACAGTAATTTTACAAATTTCTTTATAAAATTCAAAATTAGATTAAGGCTCAAAATTAATATTTTCTCGTAAAATATCAAATTGCATTTTTCACGTGTGCATAACATATTTGATGATTGGAAGTTTGAATTTTGAAACTTTGAAAGATAATTGATTGTCATATTTCACATGTACATATTTTGTTTGAAAATTTTCAAAAATGAATGATGTTGTTTTTGACAATTGCGAAAAGTAAAACTTTGATTTGAATATTTTAAAAAGTGAATGATGTTATCATTGACAATATCAAAAGGGCAAAATTTTGATTTAAATATTTTAAAAAATGAATAATGTTGTCTTTGACAATTGTGAAAAATAAAATTTTGATTTGAATTTTCGAAAATGAAATGATATTGTATTTGACAATTTAAAGAAATAAAAACTTTGATTTAAAATTTTTGAAAAGTGAATGGTGTTGTCTTTAACACGTGAATTTTTTTAAAATTTGAAAATAAAATCTTATATGCCTATAAATATTTCATTTGAAATCTTCAAATTTATAATATATTATTGCAAGTTTTACAACATTCATTCAGAACTTTCAATCTCTCTTATCTAAGCATTGAGCCTTAACCCTTGTTTATTTTGAGAGAGATATAGTTTTGTGCTATATTGTTCTTATTTTACTCTTTGAGAAGTGTTTTCTGATAACCTATCTATTATCGGCTCTTGTATCAGTAAAAAGATGTGTACAACATTTGTGTGTGTATAGAATGTTTTACAAAATGAATAGACATTGAATCACCATATGTGAGGTGATTGCAAGTGTAGAATGTGTTATACACAATAAATAGACGTTGAATCACTACGTGTAAGGTGATTGCAAATGCAAAATATGTTCTACACGATTTTTTGTAACAGTATTGCTCAAATGTGTAATAAGTTTCTATCTCTACCTGAAGGAGATTAAATAGTGAATTTAGAAATCCTCAAATGATAACTTGAGGCAATGAGACTGAATTTAGTTAAAATATTGAATTTACTTCTCTCTTACCCTTACTCCTTATATTTACCGTTACTTCGTATTTTGCTCATATTTTATAATGTGCATTTGGTTTATAATTGTTAATTTTTAAATACAACTCAATTCACTCCCTATTGTGTTAATCATCTAAACAACATTTAAATATTTCTAAAATCTAAAATAACAAATAATATATATATATATATATATATAATAGATCTCGTATCAAACATATTACTGTCGTTATGAATTTCGCACATAATGACCTAAGTATTTATAAATGTCGTGAGATTCACTGTTAATTGATTTTTAGAAAAATTAGATTAAATTTTTAGAATATTTAAATTATGAGAAGTGATATTTGTAATTTTATGGTGGGTAAATCCTGCGCAACTTCTTTGAAAAAAATGAAAACTTTATATAAACCAATTGGCCTAAATTCAAAGAGAGTGGTAGGCTTGTCAGTTTTAAGAATTAAAGTAATGAAAGTGTACTTGTAAAACGGGAGAAAAGCCCCCTTGGAAAAAAATCAACCACAACCTCTAGAAGATCCTTGTAGATAATTGACCAACATGCCATGTAGAAAGAATATGAGAAACCATATGGACCAGGGGGAAGGTTCATAGGAATGTTCCAAATCGCTTGTTTAACATCTTTGAGAGTTGGACTTTTAAGCAAAAAATCATTATCACCATTAGACACGAGATTAGGGATATGATTAAGCAAAAGGATAGCTTCCTGGAGGTTCAACAGTTAGTTGAGTATGAACAAATTCAACAGGCGCATCATGAATGATATTATGATTAGAAGTAGATGTTCCATCAAGGAGAGTGAGAGAAGCAATGCTAGCTTTTCTACTATTGTGAGTAGTCATCTGATGGAAGAATTTAGTATTTTTGTTACCCTCTAACAACTAGTGTATTCTAGATTTTTGTTTAAGAAAGACTTTATTCTTAAATGAGCTTGTCATCATAATCTTTTTCTAATATTTGAAGAGCAGTGAGATCAAAATCAAGATTAGATTGTTGTAAAGTAATTTTAGCAACTTGTATATTGTCCCTCAATGAAGCAAGAAAGATTTCCAAATACAAAAAAAATCTCAAATTTTCAAAATTTTTTTAAGGCATTTCATTTTAAAAGCCATTTTATGCATACCAAACAGATGACAAGGTTGGTTCCAACTAGAAAATATGAGTGTTCAGTCCAATTTTTTTGAAATTTAAAAGAAGATGGACCCAATTTTAGATATTTTTTGTTTTCTAACAAAAGAAGGCAATGACTATAATGGTTTATTTTTATTTGAGTGATAGTAACATTGGGGGAAATGGGAAAGCCAAGATTGGTTAACAAGAGCACGGTCAAGTCTTTCCTAAGGGTAAATACCATCCCAACGACAATACCAAGTGAGTTTAGAGCCCAAAAAAAGAAGATAATAAGAGAATTATTGTCAATGAAATCAATAAAATCGGCTTTAGCAGAGGAAAGAGGAGGTGGGCCCCTTATTTTTTCCTCATCCGATTTTATGATATTGAAATCACCTATAGTGATCAAAGGCATGCCTAGAGGTCTCAAATTAAATAAAGAATCCCATAAAGACTTTCTAAGTATGGGATTGCATTTAGGATAAACAATAGAAACCATGGTAGATGTATCATTCCAACCAACATTTAGAGTGATATGTTGTTCGGAAGATAAAATAACATAAATATGTAAATCATCCTTAGCACGAATCAAAACTTTACCACCATTTTCCTCGTTGGAAAAAATTTCGGGTAATCTCAAGGTTTTTTCGATATTTGCAGCTTTTGAAAAAGAAACCATAGGTTCTAATTGAGCAATAAAAGGCAGTTTATAGAAATTAACTAAGTGTTTCAAGTGATGCATAGCACCTTTGTTAGCAACACCACGAACATTCCAAACTAGAAAAGCATTCATCAATCTATTATTTGAGTTTTTGTATTAAGGATTGCACTAGTTATCGGGATAATCATTTTACCTTTATTCTTGACAGCGCTTTCCATAATTTCAAAATCAGAGTGAGTTTCTTTCGTTGAATGTTTTCCTTCCTTTGGTATAGTTATGGATGAGTCCAAATTCGAATCATTAACAAGCATAAAGAAAAATTTAAAAATAGGAACCTCATCCGATAAAATTATCATTATTAATGAGGTCAAGTCTAGAACTTTGATCATTATTAGTCTCATCAAGCTTGTGAACATCTAAGATAGCCTCTAAAAGTTCAGTCTCAGATCCAAATTGAGGGCATGAATACTCAACCGTGAAAGTTGCTTTAGTATTCTTATCATTGCTTAGGGAAACAGGGGATTGTATAACCCCTAATGTAGGGTCATCCTCCGTATTATAATTGATAGATTTTAAAGTATAATTTTTGGTAGGTAAAGTATTATGGTCCTAATTAGCAACCATTTTTTATTCAGGATTTTTTGGAGCCCATTTCTTCTCAACAATAGAAGCAACTAGTTTAAAGCTATCTAAGGTCGATTTGGAGTTTCTGGGTAAGACCTTTTCTACATTCAAATAGAGCATGTCCTTGAAGTTTGCAATTACTACAGTAATTAGAATATCTCTCATATTCAATTTTTTGCTAAAAACCATAATTCCCCACACCTATCCATATGGCATTTTCCTCAGGAACAAAGATATCCATTTCAATACAAACTCTTGTAGCTGAAGGGCGTGTGTGAGTGAGTGTGGGTAAGTCGGCAGTTAAGAATTTACCTAGCGGATTGACAATGGCTTTCAAGTAAAATTTGACACAAAAATTCAAAGGAAACAATTGTAATCTTATCCAAACAGACGCTATGGGAGACACAAAAATTCAAAGAAAGCAAAGGTAATCTTACCCAAACAAGTGCGATAGAAGATTCTGCTGTGGGAGAGAAGTCCCTAGACCATTTGAATAGTTTGAGCATTGCCCCTTCCATTGGGTGTGTGTCTTTAGCCTAGGCTTTTGCTAGATCATCGTCAGTTTGCCTCTTAATCAAAATGTGCTAAGAGTCAATCAAGCCAACAATTGATGGATGCGAGAGGCCCCGATGTGATTTTGTATGAGTCCATTTGCAACCAGTGCATACTTTAAGGATGCCTCTGAATGCTTGACTTATAGAGGAGTGAAGAGCACCGCTAGCTTGCCATGTTTGGTTTGGGCTTGTTTCAAATACAATTTAATGTTAGATATTTGGATGAAGGAGAGTTCAACCATATTCATGTTTCTAACAATGACAGTGTAAGAATGAGGCATTGGGGGTGAGCAGTGGGGCCCCGCACCATGCTGCCTTGCACCCGTCTGCCCTGCCCTGCCCCGCATCTAGCGTCCCTAGCGGGGACGAGGAGAGCCCAACCCCGCCTAGCCCCTGCTTACATTTTATATATATTATATATAAAAACATAAATTTATATTTATATTTTTTACAAATTGCGTATAAATATATATTATAATTTGTTAGACTTGTTCACAAAATATGCACTAACAAATTTAAATACGAATACACTACAACTTATACAAAATATGTACTAGCAAATTTAATGAGTTTAAAGGTTGACCTAGGAAGCCAAAACAATCTAAAATATAATTCTAATGAGTTTAAGTTCTTTTTGTATTTCTAAATTTTAATTTATAATTTTAATTATATTATAATTTGGGTATAACAAAATATTTCTGCACCAAAAAATAATTTTTTAGACCCAATAGGTTGGCCTAGGCGGGGGCCGGGGTTGATGGCATTTTCCCCCCCGCCCCCCAGCACCGGGGCGGGGGGAAAAACCCCCTCCTCAGATGGTATGGGGCTGGGTGCGGGGAAGGGTCCCCCGCCCTGCACCATGCGAGTAGCACCTCTAGGAGGCATGTCCTTCTCTTTTATTTTTTGGGACTCATTTAGATTTGGATTCAGGGAGTTTATGATCTCCATAGGAGAAGAGAAAGCACTCGAACAACAAATAGAGAGCAAAATAAAAGAGCATAAGAAGAAGATCTGAAAAGAGGGAAGAGAAGCTTATTGTAATGGAGGTTAGAGCTACTAAAAAGAGGAGGAAAAGTGAGGAAGACGATCGGCCATCCTCCTAGGAGAAAAATGGTAAAATAGGAAAATATCTTTTTAGGTATTGACTATGGTATCAATTTGGTAAATATGGAAGGGACAAAAGGAAGAGCCCATGACAAATCTTGAACAAGATCTGAGCTTGCCCTCCAAGACTCACCCCATGCTCATGGGAGGGAAATCTATAGATTCTATACTGATAAAAACAGATTCAAAAATTCCCCCAATTATATAAAAAGATTAGATAAGGAGGAGAGTACAAATAGTTAACCCAAACATAATTCAAACAAAAGATAAGGTTGTTACGAAAGTAAGGATAGACTCACTCCAACCTTTATATATATATATATATACATATATGAGAGGAGAGAGACTGATCATGTTAGTGAATCGAACTTCCATTTTTATATAACTCTGAAGTCATCTGACTTAGATATCGAAGACGTTTATACCTTTAAAGCTCTTTTTTGGTCCATGTGTTAAAGTTAGTGGTGAGTGTGTATGAGAGTAATAATTATGAATAATTTATCAATAAAATGATTAAGAGCACTAGCATTGGACTCATCAAATTTATCTTTAAATTTTGATGAAAAGTACATGTTTTTCATATATCTAAAACATCATTATCCATAACTCCACATTAGATTAGCCATTGAATTCATCAAAATAATAATATAATATTAATTTTTTAATAATAATATTTTTATTTTTTTCATATTTTATAATCACACTAATCATATGTTAATTAATAGTTTAATTTGATTCTTATATTATTATTACAAGATGATTGGAGATTAAATGTGAATAGAAAAGACCTTTAGAGATTAAAAGTGAATAAAAAATAGATTTGATAAGTGAATAGTAACCCTTCAAATTTGAAGAAACACATACATTTACTGTAATTAAAAGTTTCACATTTATCTCTTTGACTAATTCAATATAGCTTTATTTTGATGAAATTTATCATATTTTATATTTAACTAAACTTTTGATGAAACCAATACCAATGCTATAAGATGAGTATGAAAAAATAAAAAATAAATCACAACAATCGATTTATTCAAAAGTTAACATCCATTATTTTGATATTTAATGCTTAAAGATATTTATGAGTATTTAATAATTCTTCATAATATTATAATTTGTAATTAAAAACTAAAAGAGAACAATGTCGGTGGAAACGGAGAAAATAAATAAGGAAGTAAAACAAAACAGAACAAAAAAAACACTGGGACACGGGGATACAGGTGTCACAGACACGCCCACAAAAAAGGGGAAGAGAAAATTGAGTTCCGACATCCAATAGGAGAAAGAACTATTATATACAGAGAGACGCCCCCAGAGCGAATTCATACATAGAAATGAGCATTCTTGTTATTAATCTGATATTTAAAACATTTTCAATTCGAATCTTAAAAGCTCTCTATTTATCATTCACGGGAAAAAAGAAGCACCAAAGTAAGTCCAAGATCGCTCGCTTTCCAAAACCAATTGTTTGTGTATTTTCTACAACACGGGAAAAGCCACAAAATAAATAAAAAAAGGGAAAAATCTGAGCTCGCTCTGCATGCCTTTTGAGTATTTGACCGAATCGAGAGCGGCGAATCGCTTGGGGGTCACTCTAGCTTCTTCAGAGCTCCAATCTTTATTTTTATTTTTGGTGGGGATTCAAATACAATTCCGTATTGTACTTTTTTTCGTGTTTTATTTTTTAAATTGTTGTGATCCTTGATTTGATTAAAGATGCTCTTTGATCGACTCTAGGACGCACGCTTCAGTTCAGTGTTGTTTTAAGTACTGGGTTGGTGCGCTTGACGTGAACAAGGAGCTTCGCAGAGCAGGGTTTCGGCTCAGTCTACATCTGGGGATTGGGAATTCTGTGAAGCTAAGGTCAAACTAAGTTGACTTCAATCGCAGTAAGGATACTTTTTCGTTAGCTCTAATGTTAGATATTCGGTCTTGTACTGCTTGTTTATGATTTGGGCGCTTTAGAATCTCTTGTTTTGAAATTATTTTTGAGTTCAGTGTTAGTATTGGTATTGGGTTTCTATTTTAAGCTTTTGAAAGCTTTGAAGTTAACTTTGAGTCGGATTTTGACACGGGACTTTTGAAATCTCGAAGTTGGGTTTACATGTCAAGCTGGATGGAGTCCTTGAAGCATCGAGGTGTACGAATTTGGTTAAAAATTGAAGCTTCAGGACTTAATTGTGTTTGCAGCTAAATTCTGGAATTGGGATGGGTTGTGGGTGTTCCAAGCGCTCGGTGTGTTGTTTGGGTTCAGAACATGACGGGCCAGTAGCTGAGACCCACAGCATTGGTAAGTGGAAATGTGTTTTTGTTCATTTTTGTTGTAAGAGAGAAATACCAGTGCGTGTTTGCTTGCAGAAAATGAGGGGAAGAGTGAAGTTGGTGATTTGCCTGCATTTATTGAATACACTATTGATCAACTTAGAGACGCTACGTCTGGGTTTTCGGTGGAGAATATAGTTTCTGAACATGGAGAAAAGGCTCCAAATGTGGTCTACAAAGGGAAGCTTGAAAATCAAATGCGGATTGCCGTCAAAAGGTTCAATAGATCAGCTTGGCCTGATGCCCGGCAATTTTTGGTAAGTAAAATATGTGCAAACAGCCTATAATTCTAATCCCAAGTTTGATGCCGGCAAAATTATTGTCCTAATCCGTTTACACGCTCACATTTTTCTCCTTGTTTTTGTTGGAATTGTGTTTACTCACAGTTCAGAAAAGGTTGGATATTGACCTTTTTAAAAAAAAATCAGTGATCTTGACTTGGTTCTCGACAATACAAATTGTTTATCATGGGACTGTCTATTTTTCTCCTTCATACGTTTGTACTTTTTTGTTTTCTTTTGACTTTTTAAATTTAAGAAGAAACGGCAATGCTCTACCTTTACCATTTCAGTTGGGGCATGCTTGGTCACCCCTTAGAGTTTAATGGAATTATTCTGTATGCGTATCAAGCACAACTCATGTAACCTGAATAGCACCATGAAAAAATATAAGCCTCTCTTCTGATGGTTAAATTAGTCTTTGGCAATTCAAGAGCTGCCACCTCTTCCATCAATTAATTATAATCATGACTGCTATTGCCTGTGATTCTTGCATTTATGGTGCTGCTCTTGTTACATCGTGATTATATGAATCACATCATTTGGGATTTCAAGGTTATAACGAGTGTGCAACACCCTTATGTCCATTATTTTATTGGAGTGAAATACCTATGAAGAGGTAAACTCATGGCCCTGTGACTTACTAATCCAGTTTAAACTCCAATTCATTTGTGTGTATGGAATATTTTTTGTTTTAACCATTCTGCTCATTATCTTGAGAAATACTTGTGTGCAGTCCAATATATAATTTGTGACCAATGCATTATTCTACTTTTGTTCCCATATTGAGCTCATAAACTTTAAACTTTTACTAATTCAGGAAGAAGCCAGGACTGTCGGTCAGCTCCGGAACCATAGGCTGGCAAATCTACTTGGTTGTTGCTTTGAAGGTGATGAGAGGTTACTTGTTGCCGAATACATGCCCAATGATACATTAGCAAAGCACTTATTTCATTGTAAGTTTGTTGAACTAACTTTTCTTTGATGTTGTTGCATGAGTCTACACTATATGAAATCCTATATGATCCAGTAATAACCAAACCCACTACTCATGAGTTGAAACATTTAAAAATAAATATTTAATTCGTACCCAGGCTCAGACATCTTGATTTCCTAATTTTATTACTTATAAAAATGTATAGATATTTAATTCTATCATGCAACTACTTATGAATATGAAGATGGATAACTCTTGTCTAATTGTTGGTTCGAGTGATTTGGTAAAAAACCACAGCTTGATGGTGGGTGGATGATATTGAATGGGCCCTTTCCTCTTTTTTTCACCTTATGTGCGTGCATGCCGGGTGGGGGTGGGAGTGTGAGCATGGAATATGTGAGAGGGGAGATGGTGATGTTTTTCTTCAACAGATACATTTGCCCCCCAATGCCATTTTGTTCCTTCACATTTTAACGTTTCCCTGTTGTGATACATAACAGAAACTACATGCTACAGAAATAATCTTTACTATCTTTTGTATAAAGGAGCATGCTTATATAATAATGTTTTGTATGAAGGAGCTCAAGAGAAAGGTAGAAGGACTTTTCCTGGATTTGTCCCCCAGAAGTCCAGTTTTAATTCAAGATATTCAAGATTTTTTTTGTAGTAATAAAAAATCTTATTCAGAATGCATAAGGCATAGCCCAAGTACAAGAGAAACACCCGATTAGGAATGGAATTCTAATTTAAGAAATTATAATGCTGTCTCGTCCTTTATTTCTTTTGGAGCTGTGTGGTAAAATCTGAGTATGCTTCTTTGTAAGCATGCTATTTTTTTTTTTTTTTTCCCGTTTGCTTGCATTTTCAGTTGGAAGGTGAATTCTTTGGAAATTAATTTTGAAACTTAACTACATGATTCAGGGGAAACACAACCTATGAAATGGGCAATGCGATTAAGGGTTGCTTTGCATCTTGCGCAAGCTCTAGAATATTGTACCAGCAAAGGACGTGCTCTTTATCATGATCTGAATGCTTATAGAATCGTGTTTGATGATGTCAGTATCTGTTTTATCTTATAACTCAATCCACTTATTTTTGTCTTTTAAGTTGGGGTTTAAAATAATCATTCTCATAATTGGTATTATTTCTCAGGATGGTAACCCAAGACTTTCATGCTTTGGTTTGATGAAAAACAGTAGAGATGGGAAAAGCTACAGTACAAACCTGGCATTTACTCCTCCCGAGTATTTGCGGACAGGTACTTACCATCTCAAACAAGACGAATGTAAACATGATGATCCTTTTTATTCATCATTTGGGTTATAGGATCAGTATGCCTTGGTTACGAACTCTATGGTGTTTTGAACTTGCTACTTGAATTATTAGCTAAAGTACACGGACATGCATATAAACTTGGGTTGGGGGGGGGGGGGGTATCCCTAAATGGTCAAAGGTGAAGGCACTTGGTGACTTCTTACTATATTGTTGTTATTATATGGAAGTTTGTTATATTGCAGCTACTTTTTTTCTTTTTCTTTTTAGCTACATTAATAATTGGTTCTCCATCTTCATGTACTTCCATTCACATTCTTGTAGATTTCATGATCATTGTCTGCTCTAAACTTTATGTTTACCAGTAGTAATTCATACACATTTTTTTCTGTAGGAAGAGTTACACCTGAAAGTGTAACGTATAGCTTTGGCACTCTTTTGCTTGATCTTCTCAGTGGAAAGCATATACCTCCGAGTCAGGTAAGTCTTCTCCCAGACAAGTATGTTTTGATACAACAAACTCTGTGCCTTCTAATATCTTTTTCCTGTATGAAAATGCGAGCGGTTAACGTTGTAAATTTTGTCCCTGGCATACTTACCAGGCACTTGACCTAATACGGGATAGGAATCTTCAAACACTTACTGATTCTTGTTTGGAAGGCCAATTTTCAAATGATGAGGGGACTGAATTGGTACGTTTAGCTTCAAGATGTTTACAGTATGAACCCCGCGAGCGTCCAAATCCAAGGTCCTTAGTTGCTGCTTTGATTCCTCTTCAGAAGGACTCTGAGGTTGGCTGTCTTTTGTTTTAAGGAAGTTGCACATATTATTCTTTCTGCAACTGTGAACACTTATAAATCTTTTTCTATCAAATATGGTACCTTTGACAACCCATCTTTTACTTAAATCCTTTTAGATTTTTTTTTCTTCTTGATAAACCCTTTTGAACTTCAAAAACTAAAGACAGCGCAACCATTTGGATGAAAATATTCTGATAAAGACTGTGCCAAGAATTTCAGAACATTTCCTGCCATCTGTCTCTGATTATAATTCATTCTTTTTATTATTCGTTGAATGTTGATGGGCGCCATTTCATTAGCTCTAATGAACTTTTGGAAACTGGTCTGCAGGTCCCATCTCATATATTGATGGGCGTACCCCATAGTGCCGAATCTTTCCCTCTATCGCCACTTGGTGAAGCTTGCCAAAGAATGGATTTGACCGCCATACATGAGATCTTGGAAAAGATTGGGTATAAGGATGATGAAGGTGCTGCAACTGAGGTTTGTTTTTTTATAACACCAGCAGGGATTACTGAATGATCTGTGTACGAATCATTTGGGCTTTTAATACTTGTGTACATAATCAGGAAAAAACTTTTGTTCTTGAAGCATGGAAATATTTTGGAAATTCTACTTATAAAAAAATGCAATTTCTGTTAGGTGTTGAGTCTGATTTTCATCTCTGCTGTCTAATATTTTCACAATTTAAGATATTAATACACCACTCTGGTTTTAAGTTATATCTTTATTACTTTTGACCGTACATAGTCTTGACCATTTAGCTGTGATTTTGGTGTCAAGAGTTGGTGGTAAACTTGGTACTTAATTGTCACATTGCTGAGCTGCACTGAATCAGCAGTGATAATTCTCCTCATGATTGTTTTCAATGGCAAGTACTTTCTTGCTTAGTTAAAACATAGAAATTGAGCATTAGTCCATGTGTATTTGTCGTTTGTTGAATTTATATACACCCACACTTTCTTAACCATTTATGGACATAAATGAAAGTTGTGCGTGGTATATGGTCTGGCTGATTGCTTTCATACCATCTTTCTGATGCAGCTCTCATTCCAGATGTGGACCAACTCGATGCAGGAAACATTGAACTCAAAAAAGAAGGGCGATGCTGCTTTTCGGCATAAAGATCTCAGAGCTGCAATTGAATGCTACACCCAGGTCAAATGATTAACTGCTGCTTTGAATTGCTTACTTTTCTGAGTGAATGTCTACAAATGGCAGTCTTATTGCTTGCAGACCAAACCTGTATCTATTTTCATAGGGTACAAACATGGATGGACAAAGTAAAACATCAAGTTCTTTAGTTCTGTTTGAATTTAAAAAATAAAAAATAAACCCAGCATCATTTTTATCTGGGGCTTGTCTATGCAAATGTATTTCTGGGCAGTCCACCAGAAAGTTGTGTACTAAAATGTTTTGGCAGATTTTTGTGATGTACAAAGAACAAGGTCTCTGCAATTGTGCATCATATATGTTTGGAGAATTTGCAGCATTTGCTTGACAATTTGTTTCATTTAATTGCAGTTCATTGAAGTTGGAACCATGGTTTCCCCGACGGTTTTTGCACGCCGTAGTCTATGCTATCTCATGAGTGATATGCCACAGGAAGCTCTTAATGATACAGTGCAAGCCCAAGTAATATCTCCCGACTGGCATTTTGCCTCTTATTTACAAGCTACTGCTCTTTTTGCACTGGAAAGGAAGAATGAAGCACAAGTAGCGCTCAAAGAGGGTTCTGTCCTTGAAACTAAAAAGAATGCAACTGCTTGACGTTAATGAAATTCTCTTTCCTGTCTGTTGAATCACTTTTCTTGAAGATGAGCACCAGAGAGCAGACACGAACATTTCGCTTTCTGGACAATGACAGAAGATTTTAACAACCTGAAGCAAACATTAAGGTTGGAAGGAGAGAAATGGTTCCTATCAATTGTTTGCATGTCTGGTTCGTCACCAGCATCTTGGAACCTTCGTTTGCCACATTATTGGATCAGTTGATTTAGTGAGTTTGCTAGGGGTTATTGGCCTTCCATGCTTTTGTAATCACAACTTGGCTCATTTACGTTTCTGACTTTTAAAATACAACGAACTTGGGAAATAATTAAGATGATATGAAACAAATCATATGCTTGTAAAGGATTCAACTGTTGATTTGGATTCAAAGGGAGAATAGTAGATGCATAATGCTTGTAATTTATGTACAGCCCAATTGGTATGGCTGCTCACGTTGGCTAAACACCTGTTTTTGTATTCTATAATTTTTTCTTTTTCAATAAAATTTATTGCCCTATTGTGGAGTTGATGTCTAGATTAATATTTTATTTACATTTTGGTCACCTACAGCCTTTACTTACTCCAAGAAGTATTTGTGTATTTGGCAGACAACTTTTTTTCTTCAACAAATCTAGAATAAAAACATAAAAAAGAGAACAAAAATCATTCAGGGATGTGAACTTTTTTCATTATCTGATTTTACTTCTCCGCATTATGATCGAGAGGGCTTGGTCACATTGATCTCTCTTTATCTTTTCCTTTTCCTCATAAACTTCCATAATTTGAAGAAATAGATGTGAGCGTATAAATAAAAATATGATGAAAATATTCACATGCTTCCAAACCTCATACTCTCATTACATGATTATTTTCTCTTTTTGGTCTCTTCACAATTCAGGGTTACATAAATTATGCCAATCATAAATTCAAAGATATGAACAGGTAAAAGCCGATCTCATCAATAATGAACCCTTCTTCACAACCACAGCACAAACACAGCATTCTAAAACACAAGTCATGACCATGCCCCTTAATTCTCCATCGCCGCCTCCTCATCATACTCCTCTGCAGCTGCCTCTTGATATTGTTGATACTCTGAAACCAAATCATTCATGTTACTTTCAGCCTCTGTAAACTCCATCTCATCCATCCCCTCCCCAGTGTACCAATGCAAGAATGCCTTTCGCCTAAACATGACTGTGAATTGCTCTGAAACACGCCTAAACATTTCTTGAATCGACGTGGAATTTCCCATGAATGTAGAAGACATGGATAACCCAGTTGGTGGAATGTCACAAACACTTGATTTAACGTTATTAGGTATCCACTCAACAAAATAGGAGGAGTTCTTGTTTTGTACATTCATCATCTGCTCATCAACTTCCTTGGTGCTCATTTTGCCACGGAACATAGCTGAGGCTGTTAGGTACCTGCCGTGGCGTGGATCAGCGGCACACATCATGTTTTTGGCATCCCACATTTGCTGAGTGAGTTCAGGGATAGTGAGTGCACGGTATTGTTGGGAGCCATGGGAAGTTAAGGGTGCAAAACCAACCATGAAGAAGTGGAGGCGTGGGAAGGGGATCAAGTTGACGGCTAGTTTGCGAAGATCAGAATTGAGTTGACCAGGGAAACGGAGGCAACATGTTACTCCACTCATGGTTGTTGAGATCAGATGGTTGAGATCTCCAACTGGGACACAAATATGTACACAATAGATAGTTAACATCATGGTATTGCTTAGGGTAATTAACAAATACGTGTATAGAAATAACAGTAAGCTTGTACTTACAGCTTGGATTTGTGAGCTTGAGGGTTCGGAAACAAATATCATAGAGAGCTTCATTGTCAAGGACCATACACTCATCAGCATTTTCAACAAGCTGGTGCACAGAGAGGGTTGCATTGTAGGGCTCAACCACAGTATCAGAGACCTTGGGCGACGGGAACACTGAGAAAGTCAACATCATCCTATCAGGATATTCTTCCCTGATCTTTGATATCAGAAGTGTTCCCATCCCCGACCCTGTCCCCCCTCCCAGTGAGTGGCAAATCTGGAACCCTGTCAGGCACAGATACAATCCAGGAAGATTAGCATTGCTATATACTCTACCTCATTTCCCACATCCAAAATTTGGTACAAAAACTTTGGAGCTTATGTTTGCACGACACATTCCAATGACACTCAGTGAAAGTAAATGTACATTTTTTGCTTCTGCATGTAACATTTCTGTATTAACAGAACCTGCTTACATGTAACAATGGAGTTTTAGTGATTGCATTAATTTTTAAATTCAGTTTTTGGAATGTTAGAATTTTTAAAATGAAGAAATGGCAGCTGGAATACCTTGTAAGCAATCACAGTTCTCAGCCTCTCTGCGAACAACATCAAGAACAGAATCAATCAATTCAGCTCCCTCAGTGTAATGCCCTTTAGCCCAATTGTTTCCAGCGCCACTTTGACCGAAAACAAAGTTATCAGGTCTAAATAGCTTCCCATAAGGACCTGTCCGCAAGCTGTCCATGGTACCCGGCTCAAGGTCCATTAACACGGCTCTAGGAACATAGCGACCACCACTTGCTTCATTGTAGTAAACGTTCACCCTCTCCAGTTGAAGGTGAGAATTACCAACATAACTTCCTGTGGCATCAATGCCATGTTCATCACACATAACCTCCCAGAATTTGGCACCAATTTGGTTGCCACATTGGCCTGCTTGAACGTGGAGAATTTCTCTCATTTTTCTTGATGGGATCGTGAGATTATATGAAATGGGTAAATGAAGGTTTTTTTTTTTTTATGAAGATTTTTTAATAATGCGCTAAGAAAGGAGAGAGAAATTTATAGAGATAGAGGACTTTGAAGCTGGACTATGATATTTCTGTCTCTCCCTCAGAATGAAAATAAAAAAGAATAAGGTTCAATTAATCATTTCATGTGGGTTTGTTGGAGGATGCCATGTCCAACTCCAACAGGAGTTCTGAGCTGGATATTGGAAGGTAACTACAGGATGCTTACTAGTCCCTCTGACCTCATTCCAGCTGAAAATCACCAAGCCATCCTCTCATTTGATTTCCCATCTGTCATTAAGATTCCATAGTTTGGTTCTCAACCTCTTTACGAATCTGATTTTCCTAGACGACTAGATATCATGCTATCTGTAATCAAATGTATTTAACTACATTTATTTTTTTTGGCATCTACTTGATCCATGTTGCACAGAATGGTGGGGTTTTCTTTAACAATACTCCACGGATTTCATTACAGAATAGCATATCTTTAATCGGTTGAAATAATTTTAATTTTTTTTTATTATTTCTGTTGTATTATCTAGTTATGGTGAACAACCCACAAAAAAGATTTTCATATGTAATAGAGAAATTATTGGGATGGCTGGTTACCATAGTTGAGAGAAATCTCAATACAGAAATGATTTTCTTGTCTCTTTCTAGCGTCAACATTAAGGCAAATTATCATTCAGGAGTTTTTTTTTATTTTTTTATTTTAATCACGAGTCTATCATTAATTACAAGGCGTTGTTGATAATGCCAAAAATTTACCATGTAACTAAAGTCTCTCATCCATACCATGTAAGCTAAATGTAGATGTAGAAATGATGAACACAAGTTGATGTTTTAAAATGATTCACAAACCATTAAGAAACATTAAAAACACTAGACTTTGGCAAGCAAAATGATGCAGAAAAGGTGATAAAATATAGCAGACGACTATTGGGCTAAGGCCTAGTTTGGATAGTGAGATATTCTCAGAGGTATTCTAATGTATCTCACTATTATTTATTATTTTATTATTATTTTTGACATACTTTTCACTACTATTCAATATTATATCATTATTATTATTATTATTATTTTTACTTTTTCATTATTATTTCCAGAATACTTGAGAATATATTACTATCCAAACACAACCTAAAACTTTATGGGGATCAAATAGATACATCTTAGTAATAATATAAAATAGGGTTAGGAAAAGATGAAACAGAGAGGTAGAAAGCCTCAATTATGGGGGTCATGGGAATCCCCTGTCAGTCTTCAAATGACTGATTTCTTCTGGCCATCTCTTTCCAGCACCCCCACAAAAACTGGCTTGGCTGCTTGCTGGTGGAATCCAATGTTGAATTCCTGAAAACTAGCCTTGACACATCGAGATTACATGCATGTAATCAATTCTGTTTTTGATTTAAAAAAAAAAAAAAAAAAAAGAAAAAGAAAGATAAAGCATTTATTATGAAAAAAATTCCGTGACGTCTGACTACCCTTTTCTTTTCTTTTCTGTTTTTTCGCTGTGGAATACGTGACAGAAGGAAAACTACAAAAAGGTGGAACGTGATGGGAGTTATAACGTCAAAGATATGTTTCTCAAGAGTGTAAAATAAATTTAAGTTAGGCTGTCCACATCTACCTTATCGCCCTATGGATTATAGGAATTCACGAAGAGGAGGCTATTATTACCACCTAACTTGATCCATCCAATATATCCAGAGTTATTATATTTTCAAGTCGATGCGTAACGCCCTAAGCTATATAATCTACATCACTTAAATAATAATATTTAATTTGTAAGATTCAAATTTTAAAATTTATTTTTTAAATCAAATTCTATTATGTAAACAGTGTGTGGTAATAGAGCCTTAGAATCGTAGTAGTCTATAAAAAAATGACCATGTATAACTGAGATATACCTTTCATTTTTTTTTTCTTACATATTTTCCTTTCAATATTCTAGGAGAAAAGAAAGAAAGAAAGAAAGAACGGATTCACACGTATGAAACAAAACCCCGGAACATATGATTGTGAAAGAATGGCAGAGAATCAGTGGCGGGAAGGGGAGAGTAAGAAATTATGTACAGCCAAGATAGGATGGGAGAGTAAGATTTAATGAAGCAGTCATAGACTCAAATGTAAGAAATTATGTACTAGGATTAGTGATCAGAATTCGAATAATGGTAATTTGCTGCCGGGGATCGGACTCGAGGGTTCCGGGTGCTGTAGCACTGACTACACTTCCATGTGGTTGTTGCTGAGAAAAAAGGAGAGAGCAGGAGAATGGGGAGGAGGGTTGTAGAGAAATGGCTTGATATGGTATATGCACTTGGATTCTAATGTCTGTTAAAGAGCCTAATGTAACCATATTTAAAGGCTAGCAGTAACTGCATCATTGCAAAAGTTGATATTCCTGCAAATTGGTGGAATATAATTCCAACCTTTCGATACTTCCTACCAACCATACAACATTACAAAGTTGCCATTTTGGAAGTTTATGAGACAAGATGACCAGAGTTTAATCTGGTTTTATTCAATGAGTAACAGGAGAAGCCTGCTGTTGAGGATTTATAGCACAGTTTATTCAGCTGAGATCTTAAATCTAAAACCACAAAGAAAAACCACCTTGAAATATTTACTTGGATTACACCCAAAAATTCAAGAAAGGTTTTTACACACAAAAGGGCCCTACTAAAGTCCCACAAGAATTTGATTCACCTCAGTAGAGTAGCTCCTCAAAAACAGGATCTACTGACTGTCCCCATTTCCCATGGAACAGCTCCAAAAGCTTCTCAGCTGGCGTTACACCTGCCAAGAATATCATCCAAAATTGACACCAGATCAACATCGATGATAATGAAAAGTGGAAACCACTGATCTGATTGCCATGGAAGAAGACTGCTCCAAAAGCATGTCTTGGCAAAGAACATCTCTAAAATCATGTTTATATTTGAAAGATTGAATATTTAGAAGTTTTGAGAAAATGCGTGGAATTTAGAACTCCAGCACAGTACTTTGTGTGACCAGCACACATACAATCTCACATACATAGGGAAATAGGAAGATAAAACATAAAAATATGAAGTCCTCAATAAAACTTGTGAACAGAAGCCTAAGACCTTTTCTTGATAAGTATAACCTTAGATCTTTTCAAAGTAATGATTCCCAATCCCAGAGAAAAAGAATAAATAAGATTAATAAAAAGAAGGGCCTGAATCAGTACCTGTACTAACCACTTCAGTCACCTCCTTCAAGAAACCCGATTCCTTGAAGCCTCTCCTTTCCAAGCCATCCTGCAGAAGAAGACATGACATCCTTACAACAACAACAAAATCAAGTAAAAAAGCAAGAAAGAAACCCTTACATACCTTAGCCAACTGTACAACATCTTCAGCAACATGCCTCAGCAACCCATCCCGAAAAGGTGTCTTTAACCCAGTCTTTGGAACCTACTGAGTAGATTTTGCAATTAGGATGCCATCTTAACACCAGAAAAAGATGTAATTGACATAGAATTTCATAGAACACAATCACAGAATAGGATACAATTTATCATCTTGTTCTAACTATGGATGAAAATTTTATTAGGCTATAAATATTCGACTTTGGGATGAAAACAATAGAAAGTCTCATAACCCTGAACGGTGTGCTTCCATCACTTACTATGTTAGCATCTATAATTGTCATCCCTTAAAAGTCCAATACCAAGAGACGCAACATGAAGTATATAAAAGCATAAGGGCAAGAAAATTTGCAACCCAATCCTGAATCACTAGTAATGTCAACCACTCTATAGGGTGTTTCCCTTCCAGCCAACCAAACTTCTTATCATTTCCAACACAAGACATGTTTGATTAAATTAGAATTTAAGCACGCAGAGTAAATGAGAACAGGAAATAGAGTATGCCGCTCGCAATAGAGCATCAAGCACCAGAACGGACTATTACTTTTTATGAGAGAGAAAAAATATGGACGTTTATTTTTAATACCTTATCCCTCAGCATCTGTCTTTCTTCTGCAGTCCAATCGGCTGTTATGTCTAGAACTTTTTGCAGTGAAATCTCATCATATAATATACCTACCTGACATTTGATAGGAAATCACGATAAACAGATGTTCCTAGAAATAATAAGTTTGGTTTTTTTATAAGCAAAATAAAATTTAAATCGAACGAGTAAACAGGCATTGCCCAAGTATAATAAGTTTGTAACATAATCTAAACATGTCAGAGAAAGAGGAAGCTAATGTGTTGCTAGGGTCCATTAACAATATTTGGGCTGACATTGTGAGGGACTTGAGGATGGGCAAAAAGGGATTTTTATAAAGATTATTAAATCACAAAAGCAAAGCTTAAACTAAAGGAAAAATGTGAATTTAATCATTTAATTTATATTTTAAGACTCACCCTCATGTGTGGGTCGAACTCCTCTTTATAAGTGGACCCAACACATGGAATATTTAATTGAGATTGGGGCAGAGTGTGTAGTTAGGGTACAAACTCAAAATCTCTGCTCTACAATCATGGTAAGTCAATTTTCCCAAAAGTTTAAGCTAATGAAAAAGGTGAATTTAAACAATTAATTCATACTCTAACAAAGATACATTGCAATATTTATTGTTCTTAGACAATAATATAATAATCAGAAGATTTGGGCCAAAAAGGAAGCAATGAGATTACACTAAGAAAGCCGATACACACATGTAATAGAGGATTCGAAACAGGCTAATTATATAATACAGCCAATCAGAAACAGGCTAGTTACATAAAACAGTCAAAGAGGTCAACTACCCAAAACGCAGGCAAAGCACATAACCTCCTCCAAGGGCCTCCATCAGCACCCCTCATCTCCAAGTACCTCTTCAGCCTGACCTGAAGAAAGGAAGTAAACTTCAGTATAAATGCGGTGAAAACATTCGAAAAAGAAGCAAATTCAGAAAGTAGGTAAGAAATGCATGTAGAACCTCTGGAAATATTGTTGTCAAATGATTCTCCCAATCATTGAGTGTTGGCAATTCACCTGGAGCGCAAGGAAGTTTTCCAGCCATAAAGTCCTGCAAAACAAGTAACAGAAACAATATTATTTATTACAACAAATGGATGGGTTCAAATCAAGTTTAATGGTCAAGTGAAATTGAATAAAAAAAGAGAATGGCTAAAATAGCCTTGAGTTACAAGATTTTAAGGATAGATGGAAACCCGGAAAGTCATTCCAGTACAGTCGATATATTTCTTTTTTCGATAAACAAAGTACATTGGAACATCTAGAGCATAGTCAACATACTGCTCAAACCTGCAATCAGGAAGAGAAACATAATAAATGCATTGGCAGGTAAACATAAAAAGCATAGCACATGTTTTACTAAATGCATCGACAGGTAACCCTGGACTTAAAAAATTAGAAAGCAGCAATCATTCATGGAAAAAAGTATTCAAAGATATATCTATATATATTTACAAGTATGATGAAGATTTTATTAGTGATGAAAAATGGTGTTACCCCAGTACACAAGGAGTATAAAAGAGCTTGACCAAACAAACAGAAGGAAAAACTGCTAAAAATTCTGAGAAGTAGAAATAGAGAGAGCAAAACCATCTTGAGCACTTATCCAATGAAAAGGGTGTTTAGAACAAAAGAATTGAACTTCAACTCCCCACTTTTATTGAGAAGTAGTTTTTTTTTTAATCTGTAAACAAATTGAGAAGTAGAAATAGAGAGCAAATTCTTGATAGTCCATGTAGACGTAATGCGTCTAGGGCAACAGTTCTTTTAATCATTACTAAAATGTTAACTTATCAAAAAGAGATTAAGTCTCGCATAAGCATGTTTTTTTTTTTTGGCATAAACGAAATCTTAGTGATAACTTAGCTTTATTAATGTAAGGAGAAAGTAGATTTTTTATTTTAATTTGCATCCCGAAACTATTAAATTCATCAATTTACACACCAAGATGCCATTTCATGGCAACTTCCACCCTCAAACATGATCTGACCTTCAAGATTGATCCGGATCCCGATCAGATTTGCTCCTTGAGAGCCCTCTTACTTTGCTTTGAAGCTGTCTTTGGTCTTAAGGTGAATTTATCAAAATCTGAAATAGTTCCAGTTGGCTTGGTTAATAATTTAAGTGAAGTGGCTGCCATCTTGGGCTGCAAGCCTGCAAGGTGTCATCCTTGCCTATGAAGTACCTTGGACTTCCTTTGAGGGCTCCTCATAAATCCAAGGTAATGTGGGATGGGATTGTTGAGAAAATCAAATGCAAACTGGCTGGAAGAGAATTTACTTGTCTAAAGGCGGTAGAATCAAACTAATCAAGAGTACGTTATCTAATCTCCCAATGTACTTTTTATCTTTATTTCCTTTGCCTGCAGGGGTGGCGAATAGACTAGAGAAGATTTTCCGTGACTTTCTGTGGGGAGGGTTTGAGGATGAGAAAAAAATTTCATTTGATTAAATGGGATAAAGTCTGCACCCTTTTGTCTTGTGGCGGGTTGGGGGTAAGAAAATTGAGAACCTTCAACAAGGCCCTTCTTGGAAAATGGTTATGGCAGTATCATCATGGAGGGAATGCTCTTTGGAGGAACATCATCGATGTTAAATATGGGACCATTTGGAGAGGTTTATGCTCTAATGTAGTAAGAGGGGCTTATGGCATGGGAGTCTGGAAATTTATTCGGAATGGATGGGAAGATTTACTCAGTAATTTTAGACTTGTGGTGGGAAGGGGCATGCGAATCAGGTTTTGGCACGATATTTGGTGTAGTGATGTTGCTTTGAAAAACACTTTCCCCTCTCTTTATAGAATTGCGTCAGATAAGGGTGCCTCTGTGGCTGATAATATGAGCATCTCCATTGATTCCCTTCAATGGTCTATGAGATTTACTAGAGTTGCACATGATTGGGAGGTGGGAGACATTGCTGATTTTTACGTGTTATATGCGCTGAAACTACAGGCAGGAGGGGAGGACATAAATTTTCAGTCCGATCATTTTTTTTTTTTTTTTTTTATGTCGGGGAACCTCTCCAAGGCAGGGCCTTTCGGACCCACCCCTGTAGAGTAAGCCTCGGTCCCGTGCACCTCACCCTCAGAAGTTTTCCTAAACGAAACTGGTTAAATCGCTGGCTTTTCACCAAGGAGTGTGGCTCCTAGAGATTGTTTGCACCCAAGGGGACTTGAACCTCAGTCCAATCATATTACAAGGCATTGACAACTCACTCCTCCAATGCCTTCCCATGGAAGAGCATTTGGAGGAGCAATGCTCCCCTCAAGGTTGCCTTATTCGACTGGTTGGCATCCCATGGGAAAATATTGACTATTGACAAGCTGAAGAAGCATGGCCTCTACATAATAGATTGGTGCTTGATGTGCAAACACAATAGTAAATCAGCAGATCGCCAAATTCTTCATTGTGAAGTAGTCAAGGCTTTATGGGATGAAATCTTCACTAGGCTCGGTATCACATGGGTAATGCCCAAGAGGGTGATAGATTTATTGTCATGTTAGAGAGGGATTCGGGGCAAACGTCACTTGCAGCTGTTTGGAAGATGGTGCCTCTATGCTTAATGTGGTGCACATGGAACGAAAGAAATGGTCGTTGTTTTGACAATAGGGAATGCTCTCCAGATGGTTTTAGGGCCTTTTTTTCATACATTGTTACTTTGGGCTTCATCTATTGTATTGAATGGAACGAGTTTTAATAGGGATGTAATCGGTCCGGTCCGGTCCGGTTTTGGACAAAATCTTGGACCGAACCAGTATGACCGGTTTTGTATTTTTCAAAAAATGTAAGTACTTCGTTTTACGGTTTTTCCGGTCTTTTTTTAAAATGTAAGTTTGACATTTTGTCATTAAAAATATGTTTAAAAAAAATATATTTTAAAAAAATCTGTTATACTTTTATTAATCTATATTAGACTATTAATATAACTATAACTATAGTCTATATTAGACTATTAGTACAAGTTATAAATTTATATATTAGTATAGCTATATATTAGTATATATTAGTATTAGTGATAAACTATATATTAGTATAGCTGTATAATACATGATCAATTACATTTTCATTTTTAAGATTAAACTTTTATTTTATAATAACATTATCTTATATATAATTATATTAATAGTATATAATCAAACAAATTACAAATGTTCATATTTAAAATTAACATTTTATGTTAGATTTTATAAATTATAATATGAAATTATTTCATATATGATATATAATTATATATAAAAATTTCACATATAATTATACATTATATATAAAACTTATATATTAATATATATAAAATATTTTGTATAATTTTAATTTTGTATAAAACTTATATATAAAATATTATTTTTTATATTTTTTTATTAACAGGTTCGGTCCGGTCCAAAAAATCCTAAAACCGGAACCGGACCGGTTCCAACCGGTTTATGAATTATAAGAACCGGTTCCGGACCGGACCGATTCAAAACTAGTAAAACCGGTCCGGTCCGGTTCGGACCGGTTTCCGGTTTAAATTTACACCCCTAAGTTTTAATGAGTTTTATGCTACATTCCATAGCATGTAGTTAGTAATTAGGCTCTTTCTTGTATATTTCCTGTGTACTCAGGCATTGCCTAATTACGTGGATTAATAAAATCTCTTTTTACTTATAAAAAAAAAAAAAAAAAGGTTGTGTGACATATCCAAGAGTACAAATTACCAAAAGTTGTAGTTTGGGATGCAAAGTGACTGTTTTCATAGTTTGAGTGTGCAAAGTTTAATTTCCCCTTATTTTAGATTTGATCATCATAATAATGGCTCTAAATACAAATCATAAAATGGATGATTCAAGAACCCATTAAACCTCTAAAACTCAGGGAACAAATGCAAATGATTGTATACTAAGATACAAGAAGAAGGTTTCATGCATGGCTCAGAAATGACAAAAAAAATTAAGGTTTCATGCATGTGGAGGTAAACACGTCTCCTAGAATAGACCACTACTTTACACAGATTCATTAATCCCAAAAAAAGAAATCAAAAGACGGACAAAACAGAATACTAGTGAATATATTTAAGTCAAGAGAGCAGCAGCAACATCTGCCATTACATTCATAAGTTGAAAAATCATTAGAGAGAAAGAGATATAAGGGAAACTCACCCAAAGGAATCATCAAAAACAAATGGAAGCATGCCACTGCGATTATTATCAGTATCAGTCCAAATGTGGCTGTTCAAATAAGAAAAAGAAGAAAGGAAATGAATTAGCATAGACGCCCAGAGAAAGCAAACGGTGGATACAGAAGGAAACAACAAGAGAACTTTTGGAAACCTCCTCATGCTGAGATAACCATTTGGCTTTCCCTCAGTGAAAGGTGAGTTTGCAAATAGAGCTGTTGCTATCTGTTTTATTCGTAATAATAGTTAGTTACCACAAGATTAGACAAATTTCCACTAATAACAGAAAGGACAAAAGTTTCTCACAGGCTGCAAAGCAAGACCAGCACGGAATTTCCTGATCATGTCAGCTTCAGAAATGAAGTCCAGATTGACCTATTAAAAGTGGAAATTAATGTGTATCACTTTCAGGCCGCAACACTGGTGATGAGTTCAAATGTGAGGATATTCCTTCTATTCTCAAATTATGAAACCTTTCCAATATTTAATTAGGTACTTTAAAATGATCTAATCATGACATTATAACATTAATCTCACCTGTACAGTGCATGTCCTAAACATCATATCTAGTCCAAGTGAACCAACTTTGGGCATGTAATTCCTCATAATCTCGTATCTTCCCTGAGTCAAAATATTCTGTTAGTATGCAAGTAATTGAAGTGTCTAACAGGTAAATATGAATTGTAGAATGGAGAAACTCAACATTATTAAAACGCCAGTTGACAGGGTCACAAGCTTTGCTGAGTACCAGTAGAAGTAGACAACATGGTTTTTTGGAATTTCCTTACCCCTTATATGTAACATTACAATGTCAGTTATTACATGCAACTTTAACTATGGAAGCTTCAACTGAAATGGTGGAGAGCAGCTAGTTCAAGAAATAAGCTTAGAAGAGTGAAATTGATTGTTACTCAAAAGGGTGATTCTGCATGATATGAGTCCTAGGTGGTAAAACATGGGAAAAAAATGTATAGAACAACATATATAAATTAAATGGACCAAGTCTTACATCTTTTCTGTTTCTTCAAATTCAGCTCGGGAGGTAACTTTCAACAAGTGCTATGGTTTGTTGTTTTTAACCAATTGAGGAATTATACTTTTCCATCAAAACAAAAAGATTGGAAAGATGACTCAAAATACCTTGGGCATTATAGGTATGTCCCTCAGTCCCCACTTGGGCTGGAAACCAATTCCAAGAAATCCGATTCCCATTTCCTCTGTAACAGCTTTGACCTATTAAAATGCAGCATTTGAAGACAACCGATAAGTTCAAAAGCATATAATAGATACTTTTATGAGACATCCCAAAAATGGCAAAAATGCCCCTAGCTTTAATTTAGCTCAATATAGAGGGCTATGATACCAATGACAATGGGCAATAATGATTAATTCATGAAGGTGATTATATAACATTGCATTATAATATATTGGAGTATGAATGTGCATCATCTAATTTAGAAACATTACACAACAAACTTCGATCAATTTAGATATATCATAAGTTGATAACATATGGCATAAAGGAAACCTAGAACATAAACAGATTGTCCAGAATCCACTCTAACATGATGGTATATTTACTAACAATGTATCACAAACTCAATGCAGACTAAATTACAGTCCTCTACCACATTTCTCTTTGACAAAATGTATAAAAGGCATTTGCGGACCTAAAATACATATTGTATCTTGATGACAGTAATAAAATTTTAACAGCCTAGAATATAGACTGCAAAAAATAAAAAGTGACAAATGCTTGCCAGAACGCTTTATCAAAACAATTATCATAGTCAATACTGTAAGCATCAATATTCTCCTCATCCTTAAAACACCAAAGGTTTTTGTGTTTGATAAGTAAATTACTTTTGGATAAGTGAAAAACAAAGTGCTTTATGTGACATATATACTTCAACCACAAACAAAAAGCAACGAAGTTGATTTTGTTAATTCTTAAAATTACTTCTTTTGATGTCAGATGTTGCTTCCAGCATACAACTACAAATCAAATAGGTTGCATTTGTGGCTTGTCAAAAATGTGTATCTTTGCCTACATAAACGTATGACTCTTTAGAGCAAATACCAGAGAAGCACAACCAAAAAGGCATAGAAGTTTATCAATTGTGTAACTTCCTCCTGTCACCTTTTCCAGCCAGACGTATTAATATTAGAGAAAAATAGTTCATATTTATCCTAAGATTATGGAATTCAGTGTATTCAAAAACTTCGAGAAAGAAGAAGAGTTTGTGCAAGTCGTTTAAGAGAAACATACTCTCAAAAAGTGGAATTTTAGATTCAGTAGGGTGTCTTATGGCCCTAAAAAATCTGAGCATTTCCCTCTCCTAATGCACCACATAACATGACTTAACAATTAGCCACAAGTGTTTTCTTGCATATAACCAAGTATTATTATGTCAACCAACCTGATAAAGGTGTGAATTAACCTCAGCACACGTTTGGTGCAAAGTTTCAACAGGTGCACCACTAAGCTCAAACTGACCCCCAGGCTCCAGTGATATGCTTTGCTTTCCCTGGCCCACAATTAATGTAACTTGTAATTATTATTATTTTTAGTTAGAAATTAACTATCAACAAATGAAAAGTTTCCTGACAAGGATTCATCTGAGAAATCAACATTAAAAACTGTTGCTTCTCCAAAATAAATCTCAAGCTTTACCGTTCATAAGATAAAATAGCCAGCAACATAAATGAAGTTTAGACATGATAAACGTACAGAGGATAAGCAGTTTACCTGTTTGAGTCCTATAATGTTGTCACCTTCCATTATCTTCTCCCAATCAAATCTCTCAGCAATCCCATTCAGCAACTCCGCTATTTGTTCATACTTGACTGGACGTAGAGTACCAAACTCAAAACCAAACTTCTCATGTTCAGTTCCTATTCTGCAATGACCATATGACAATTTAATAAGTTACAAGTATTGAAATAATTAATCAGATGTGAAAGAAGAAAATAATAAGGCATGGCAATCAAAGATATCACGAACCATATATAATAACAACAACCTTAAGCGCAATGAATTCAAAGCAAGGTTTACTAAACAGAAAACCTAAATAGCACCTAGTACTGGGACATTTTGAGTTAAATTGCTTTTCCTAAATATTGCATGAAGAAAAGCTATGAATGAAAACATTAGGAACAGAACAAGTGGTAAATTCGTTAAGAAAATCGTGTAAGAACATAGTTGATACCACAGATCATCAAAATATCACTGACTTTTATCATAATAAGAATTTCCAACTGATTAAGTTCGTCCAAAATTACTAATTATGTAACTCACATGAAGAACCTACACGACCACATGTATGAGGCCAAAGGGATATTTATGAAACATTCCAAACAGAAAAAGCAGCATAGTAATGCAAGATATAGGGAAATGGATTCATAGTCAATCATGCAACATGTTTGAGCAGGGTACATGACACAAGAATACAAGTTTACAACTCCAGTTAAAATATATAGTAAAATTGGTAACTGTACCTCCATTTTTCCTTAGGCTTGCATCCAGAGGCAAGGTATTGTACAAGATCCTCTTTCGTCAATGGCTCAGTAGCAATTACAGCATCCTCAGTAGGAGGGCTTGCAGTGACAATCACTCGATGACCTCGTTTGCATCCTACTCCAAGACCATCTATCCGCAAAATATGTTCCTTCTTGCCAGAATTACATGATGAGGACAAGAAGCCAGCACAAAGTTCCTTCATTTTTGATGCCTCCACATTTTTTGTCGTACTAAATACTAAATTGTTCCTAGGTTTAGATCTTATTATTTCAGTGTGAACGCAATATGACGAGCCTGTCTGGGAAGCAAGTGCCATCTTCTGCCCTTTACACAGCATATTCATAGTTTCTTAATTACAAGGTGTAATGCCAAAACTAGCCACCACCAATATAAAACATAAATAGTTGGCAAAAGTTAACCAAGAACTAAGTATAGCAATTCTGGCATTGATAAATTACCACAGTGATATAGTAGAAGATTCTATCATCCAACTCAATCAAGAAGATTCTTTAGGGCTCATTTGGATACTTAGAGTATATCAGAATTTTGTGAATCGTAGAAATGGTTTGTGAATAATAGTAAAATGGTTTTAGTTAAAATATTTTATTGGGTTTTAGAAAAGGAGAGAAAAAATTGACTAAAAATATTATAAAGTTAATAAATTGTTTGAATACAATTTTTTAATATTACTTTTTGTTTTGAAATTTGAAAAAATTGTATTGATTTTTGTGTTTTGTTTGGAAGTTTGGAAAAGTTGCATTGAGTTTTGTGTTTGGATAATGTTTAAGTAATGATTAGATGAAAAGGTTGAAGATTTGATTGAAAAATGTTTTGTGTTTAAGCGATGTTAGGAAGGAAATTATGAACAGTTTTTAGAAGTTTTGAGAATTTCTCATCTCATCTCATCTCATTATCCAAACATGCACTAAGTTGGCTTGTCCCAGTGTGTTTACAAGTACTGAGCTGCACCACCAGCCAATGCTGCTGCTATCATGAAGCATCAACAACTGATTATTGGTTTTGAAAGTTCTAATTATTCTTACATAACCATGGTTCCCAAGTATTGCAATCGGGTCCCTATTCCCAAAGTCTATAAACACAATGGGACAATTCAAGTATTCGTAGTACATCCAAAAAGAGCCCTCACTCTGTTCATGTATTCATTATTCGTCAGCACATATTTCACAGAACTAATACGGCCATCACACGGAAACAAACTTGTTTCGTATCAATTCAAATTATTGTCCTCAGCACTTTAAAAGCGGTCAATTTAGAAATTTTAATATTTTACCTATTGGTTCTCCCTATTAGCAAATTAGCTCTTCCACAGAAATAAACAAAGCCATATTTCTCTAACAAGAAAGGTGACAAACTTGCATGATACAGTTGCCCCAACATTATCATTTTAGAACCCAGTAATAACAACAACAAAATACCAAACTCAAAATAACAACATTTCATTGAACAAAAATAGCGGTTTATCAAAAAAAAAAAAAATTATATACAACACAGCAACACAGAAGCAAGCTAACATGAATATTTATGAGAATCAAACAAACATGATTAACAGGAAATGTCAAAAGAATACAAATAAAAAAAAAAATGCAACCACTTTCCAGTTACTCCAGGAAATTGAAATGAGTCTAATACGAGGAGCTAAGTTTGTATATCAGACAAGGAGGATTACCCTGGAATTCTGGAAATTATCAGATATGAAAGACGCTGACTAGGGTTCGGTGGTTCTGGGTTCTCTTTATTCCACTGGAAGAGAGAGAGAGAGAGTCTCAGCTTTCTCGCCCCTGAAAAGGAAGTCTTCGTGGCATGAGGACGCGAATTGAATAGTGCGGCACTACACATCTTCCCTGTGGTCCACTTGTCCGTGGTCCACACGACCGCACTTGGAACTTTTAAAAGCTTCTCATCCCTCACCACATGTATCCATTTTTTTTTTTTTCTAAGCAACATTCATTCATAAATAATATAAATAATATAAAGTTATGCAGTACAGAAGTGTCTAGAGGAATTATATAAATAAGAAAGGAGGGTCTTTATCATTATGAAAGCTTAAAAGACATTAAAGAATAGTAATAAGGGGTATGATTTCACCATTTGCTAGTCTTCAAATCTGCTCAGTAGAACCACATATATCCAATTTGAATAATCTTTTCTTATTTTATAAAAAATAAAAATTATATTCGGCACTCCTATGTCACATACAAAAAATTAAAAAAAAAAAATCATAGCAGTCAATCTGTGATATACGATTCTTGAATTTAAAAAAAAAAACCTTTCATAAAATATAAAAAATGCTTATGTAAAATTATTATTTATCTTAAAAGTTTAAACTAATAGAAAGAGAAAGATTTTATTATTTATTTTACATTTTAACATTCCCCTCGTGTATAGGTTAGACTCTCCTTAATTAATGAGTGACTCAATCTGTAAAATATTTAATTAAATGAGATAGAGTGTAGAGTCAGGATTCAAACTTATGACATTTACTTTGATACCATGTGAAACTACTATTTATATCAAAAATTTAAACTAATAAAAAAAATTATTATTTATTTTATATCTTAATAACTTTAATTATTTAAGCTAATAATTAGCCCGCACGAATTGTTTCAAAAAGAGAAATTAGACTGCATGTAAAAAAATATTTGTATGGTAAAACATGACATTCTTTCCCGACAAAAATATTTATTTAAGTTTATTTTTAGACAACTTTAGACATCTCAAACAATATTAATTGAAAAAAAAAATGTTTGAAAATTTCAAGTGATCTTTTTTCTCTCTCAAGTCACTATCTAAAAATAAATAAATTTTTTAATATTTAAAATCCCCAACTCTACCTTTATTTTTATAAAATTAATACTAGATACGAGTTTAAGTTGTGCGATGCATATCTTCTGTAAAAAGTAGATCCCACCATTAAAAATAATAATAATTTTTCTATACTTCTCATGGTGAAGTCTATTGTTTTACAAATAGAATGTGCGAAATTTATATATTTAAAATTTATACAAATTAATACTCTTTATATAGAGAGAGATGGAAAAATAGTTAAGTTTCTAGTGAAACTTAATGGTTTTTAAATTTTATTTTAAAAAGAACAAAAAATGATTTTCTTCCATTTAGAAGTTGATATTATGGTCTATAATTTGGCTAAATTAGTAACTTCTCTTAAACTAAATAATTTGGTTAAACAACAAATTAAAAAGATTTGCATTTTTATCTCCCATTCTATCCTCTTCGGATATCGTATTTTTGTTTTATTTGTATAATGTTGACGCTTGATCGTATCACTATGTCGCAATCGATAGCTAATATATTCCTGTCGGCTTCGTACACCTCTTTTTTGGATAATTAATGCAATTAATAACCCAAATATAAAAGATAATCAATTGCTATTGAATAGTTCTATTTTTAAAATAAATAAATATGTAAAATTATTTTTATTTAATTTTTTTTAAAATACAGTAATATTTTTTTTTTAATGAATTGTGGAAGTTTAATTTTCACGTGCAGAGATGAATAAAGTAGTAGAACAAACAGCCGGCTGTGAAGATTCCACCTATATTATATATCCAGCGTGCGTTAATGATCACGTGTTAATTTATTCTTGTGTCCGAAATAAAGAAATATTTTCACCAGTCCATTTCAAAATTAGTTTTTATCGAAATTCTATAGACGGTAGATATATAATAATATAATAATATAATTGCCAAAGCCAAAACCCATGACTCAGCTTTGGCTGATTCCGAATATATATATAATAATTTTATTTATAAAAAATTTATAAAGATTTATTTTATCAATTTTATTTTAAATTTTAAAATTTATAACTTTCGGTATATCAATAATTAAGATAAAAAAGTAATTTTTTCTAAAATAAAATATATATATATATATATATATATATACCTGTCGTCGCATGCTCGTCCTGCCCTGGCAAGTGGCAAAGACATGCATGAATTAATTGTACTATTTTGGGTTGTTTTTTCGATGGACAAAGACAAGTTATTTGCAATTAATTTACAAACTCGAGTTGGTCGAGTGAGTAATATATGCAGCAATGAGTCAGCTGTTGTGGGCTCATCTCAGATTCTCACCATCCACTACTGCCGTCCAAACAAATCCAAAACGACATTATTTTTTATAAAAATTTGATATGCAGTTATTTTTATTTATTTTTTATATATATTATTGGTGCGATTGATTGTATTACTTTTTTAATATAAAATAATTGATTTAACCAATCAGTAGGTAAAAATAATTGTACGTAGCATTCATCTATTTTTTTATCTTTTGGAGATTTTGAAATAATTAAGGATGTTTTTAAGGCATGAGTACTACAAAATAATAGACAAACATAATGATGACAGTAATTAAGGGCCACGACTCATAACTAGTTAACTAGTAGAGACAGAAGAGTAGGAGAAAATAAACAAAAGCCACAAGTATACTCTCAAGATGAACCTGAGGAAAAATAGTAGTAGATGATTATTCTCACAATCTGTCGTGTAGGAAGAACAAAATATTCATCCTATCCAGGAGCAACATATGTTAAGTTACAACTCAAACGAAGCATTTGTAGACAAGGGAAAACAAAAGATAGATATCAGTAATAAAGAAAAGTTGTTCAAATATCAAATGAAAATTTTATCAAATGAGCAGTTGTCTAATAACACCTAGGATCAAGTGAACAACAGTACTAGAAGTTCAGCAAGAACACTAATAGCCACTCAAAAGTTCCCTAATCCTCTAGACACTAGCTTAGATCATCCTATGACCAACTCATTGAATATAGTTGATTTAATAACAAAGACAATGGGATGGAATGGGAGAGCAAGGGTTAGGAACCCACCTGAACCTGTTGAAACGGGCATACCTATCTATAGCTCAGGAAACATAAGTGGGAAAAAAGGGACAAAGATCAATCAAAAAGAGGCATTCAGCAAGGGTCAAACAAAAACCAAAGAGAAGAGATCACTCCTGAAAGGAGCAACTTAGGAACAGATGGTGGTGGTTGCTGAGCAGCCCCACCAACAGCAATGAGATATATGTCTTGTAATTGTCGAGGACTTGGAAACCCTCGAACAGTTCATATGTTTCACTCCTTAGTGAAGCAAAAGTGTCACAATCTGCTCTTCCTCATTGAGGCTAAATGCATGAGGGAGAGAATGGGAAGGGTAAGGGATCAATTAGGCTTTGATATAAGTTTTATTGTAAACAGCAAAGGAAGCAGTGGGGGGTTGACAATGATGTGAAGTTCAAATTATGATATTGAGGTGGAAAATTATACCAACTTCCACATTTCAATTAGAGTGAAAGACTCACAAAAAGATAAAATTTGGTCATTAACAGTATTCTATGGTAACTCAAAAACAACAAAAAGAGAAGGTATTTGGCAGTTATTAAGGATCCTGAAACCAAATGACAAAAGACCATGGCTGTGTATAGGAGACTTTAACAAAATTCCATACCATCATGAGAAATTTGGGGGATCAAACAAAACTTTTGCTCAAATGGAAGGTTTCAAACAGGCTATGCAAGAAAATGATCTAAATGACATGGGGTACAATAGAGCTAAATTCACTTGGTCTAACAATAGACCGGGACCAGAATTCACCAATGAGAGACTTGATAGAGTGTTAGCAAACTCATAATGCATGAATATGTACCCAAACATTTATGTTTCTGTCTTACCAGCATGTGCATCAAACAACTGCCCTCTGGTTACAAGTCCTAGCACTCAGTTAAACCATTCAAGAAGAAGAGAAAGGATTTTCATATATGAACTTAGTTTTGGTCTAAATAATGAGTGCAAATCATTGATATCTAAAGTTTGAAAATAAAAGAACAAAGATGGCAATTTAATCAAAACAGTATCCACTAATCTGAATAGATGAAAACATCGGCTACTTAGGTAGAATAAAGATCAAAGAAAGGCAACCAAAGAAGATCTTGAAGTCCAGCTCAGAAATTTACAAGAGCTTCAAGAAAGAAACATTGGTTCAAACTAGGAGGCAATAAGACAGCTTCAAAATCAGTTGTGCATAAAACTAGAATAAGAAGAAATGAAATGGAAATAAATATCTAAGCAAAGATGGCTTAAAGAATGGGATAGGAACACTAAATACTTTCATTCTTGTGCAACCCAGAGAAAAAAGAACAACACAATCAACAGCATCACTAATGAAGAGCGGCACAAGCACACAATCCCCCAAGATATAAACTCAACTTTTCAAAACTTCGACAAAAATCTCTACACTTCTTCTAATCCTGTGAATTGTGTAAAGTCCATACCTACTCTCATTACAGAAGATATGAACAATTGTCTCCTGAAGCAATTCAAATTTTCAGAAGTGTATGAAGCTATCTTCAACGTGAACCCTTTGAGCTCACCTGGTCCAGATAGATTTTCAGCTGGATTCTATCAACAAAACTAGAACACGGTAGGTAATGACTTATGTGAGGCAGCCATTAAAGCACTTAACACAAACAATTGGGATAAAGCTGTCAATGAGACTTTTATGGTCTTAATTCCAAAACAGAAAATCCTACCTCAGTCACAACCTTTAGACCAATTAGTTTTTGTAACGTGCTCTATGAAATAATGGCCAAGATGTTAGCAAACATGCTGAAATTAATACTGCCAACAATCATTTCAACTACACAAAGTGCATATGTTCCAGGAAGACACATAACAGATGATATCATTATAGCCTTTGAAGCTTTACACTCTATGCAAACCAAAATGAAAGGGACAAAATGATACATGTCTTTAAATATGGATATAAGCAAAGCATATGAAAGATTGAAATGGAGCTTTATAGAATTGGTTTTGGAAAAAATGGAACTCAATAGGAAATGGATAGACAATATTCTAAATTGTGTTAAAACAGTTCCATATTCCCTATTGCTCAATGGTACCCCTCAACCAAGTTTCATACCTTCTAGAGGCATTAGATAGGGTGATCCACTATCACTTTATCTATTCATTATCTGCTCAGAGACCATTAGTCAAATGCTCAGTAAAGCTGAGGAAGCAAAGCTGATAATTGGGCTACCTATAGCAAGATGAAATATACATATTAGTCAACTATTTTTTGCAAATGATTGCATGTTGTTTTGTAAAGTATCAAACCTTGAGTGGAGTAGGATGAGGCACCTTATTAGCATGTACGAGGCAACATCAGGACAAAGGATGAACAAAGACAAATTTGGCCTATTTTTTAGTAAAAATACTCCAATTTCAGCAAGGGATAGCATCACAAGGAATGCAGAAATTAGAATCACAAACTCATTTGAGAAATATATGAGTCTTCCAATAGTAATTGGTAGATCAAGAAATAATGAGTTCAAATATATTATTGACAAGATTAGTAGCAAGATAAACAATTGAAAGTTTAACTTCTTATCGCAAGCAGGGAGAGAAACCATGCTTATAGCTGTAATCTAGGCAATCCCAACTTACTCCATGGGAGTCTTTAAAATGCCTAAAAGTTTGCTAAACCAACTAAACAAAATGATGAGAGGATTTTGGTGGTGTTAAGCAAATCAAGAGAAAAAGGTTAATTGGTTATGTTGGTCACAAATGTGACTGTCAACAAATTTAGGGGACTTGGTTTTAGAGAATTCGAAATTTTCAATCTTGCATTGCTTGCAAAGCAAGGTTGGAAGATAATCACTTGTCTAAACACTCTAGCATTAAGAATCCTAATGAGCAAATATTTTTCTAGTACTGACTTCTTCAAAGGCAAGGTGGGATATAATCCTTCATTTATTTGGAGGAGTATTCTCTCTACAAGAACACTACTCCAATAAGGCTCATATGGAGAATTGGAGATGAAAAATTAGTCAAACTTGGACTGATCCATGGCTACCTCAACCTGTCTCTTATAAATCTCAAAGTGGAAACAGATTACTTGGAGAGGATGCCAAAGTTGAGCAGCTAATTCAAGCAGACATGAAAGCTTGGAATACCGGCCTGATTCAAGCAATTTTTAACAAAACGGAAGCAAATCCAATCAAGAAAATTCCAGTTTCTCAATGTAATCAAATAGACAGGTTGGTGTGGAGAGGCAATGCAAATGGAGAGTTTTCAGTTCATAGTGCTTACCACCTTTAAGGAGAATTACAAGAAATAATCAAGGGCCAACAATCGACTCAACACAACCACAAACAAGAATGGACAAACATGTGGAAACTTAACATACCACTAGCTACAAAAAACTTCTTATGGAGAGCATGCAGGAACATTCTTCCTATTAAGCTTAACCTGTGTAAAAAAAAAAAGAATTTTAGATGACTCTAACTATCCCATGAGTCTATTGAAACTAGAAAGCATTGAACACATACTATGGAAATGTGCATTAGCTAATGATGTTCTCAATTAGTGTTCCAGAAAAATACAAAACAACCCATGGTCCTATATGAATTTCAAGGAATTAATGCAGGACATGTTCACAAAACTTAACAAGGAGGAAATGCTGGAATTAGCATTAACATTTTGTCTCTTTGGTATAGAAGGATTCAGCTTGTTTTCAAAAACATTCTCCTTGATCCATACTTAATATCACAAAGAGTGAAGTAGTTGAAGAGTGACATCTCTCAGTTAGATTCGAGATGTGAGATCCAAAGCTCTTTAAATGACATCACAAGAACCATATGAGAATGTCCACCTTAAGGTTTTTGCAAAATCAATTGGGAAGTGGCAGTTGGCAAGAAACTGTTTAATAGGAATAGGTGTGGCAGTAAGAGATGAAAAATGAAATTTTTTGGCCACCTTGAGGAAAAAACTTAATCTACTTTTTGATCCACTTCTAGCAAAAGTCACAATAGCAATCAGAGCTGCCATTTTTGGTCTAGAATTGGGAATGAGCAAGGCAATTATAGAAGGCGATTCTCAAACAGTGGTTAAAGAGGTCCAATAGATGAAGCAAAATGGAAGTTATATTGGTATAATCATATCAGAAATCAAATAAACAATGGCTAGTTACAGAATGTAAAATCTGTCAAATACCTCGTGATGGCAAAACTATTGCTCACAACTTAGGAAAAGAAGCCTTGCTTGTAATAGATAGTTTGGTTGAAGAAAATGTTTTTTCAAAAAAAGGAAAAAAATGCTTGCAGCTTTATGAGACAAATATTCCTAGCATTCCCTAATTAAAATTTAATGAAAGAACATTGTTAATATTATCTCATCAAATTAAAAGATTAGTTTCTCACAAGTGTTTTTTCGTAAGTTTGGTTTTTCAAGAAAAAAAGAAGAAGAAGCAATGTGATGTACTTTTGATGATCTTTGAAATGCTAAGCAACTTAACATTTTTGTTGTCACTCCAACTAAGGTGTAAAAAAAGAATCGAAATACCAATTGAATCGACCAAACCGATGGGTTTAATCAGTTCATAATTGATTCGGTCGAGTACTGAATCTTAAGAATCGAAACCGAATCAAAACGAATTTGATACTAATTTTCATATTCTAAAAATCGGTTTGAACCGAATCAGACTGATATATATTTTTTGATTTTGTATATTATATATCAAATATTTTTATATTGTATTATATATCTTATATGATAAATCGCTAATTAATATAACATAAAATTTCAATTTTACTATTCATATATATTAATCTTATAACATAATATTAATATAACATCAAATTTTAATTTTAAACATGAACATAAATATTAAGTTATTAATATAAACTTAATTTTGAAAAAAACAAGCATTAGTTAGAGGAACTATCTCTCAAATTTCAACTTATACAACACTACGAAAAGATTGAAAGTTTCGATTTCAGTAATGAATCGGTCCATACCTCTTCAAACTTTTAAGACCGTTATAAATCGATTCGTTTCCAAAATTTGTCTAAAACCAAACAGTTACACCCCTAGTTACAACTTACCATCCGATTTAGATTTATTTCAACCTGAACACTTGTAGAAGAAATTAGTTTAATAATGGAGCAAGCAAGAAGTTGAGACTTCCATCTCAAGATTAATCCAAATGTAGCTATTTTTTTTTTTTTTACCAATTGGATGTATATTGGGTCTTATCTGAATCGGCCCTTTTATCTTCCCAAGAAAAAGTTTAGATCTTCAATAATTTTGCATGTGAAGATTATTTCTTGGTTTTCATCCTAAAAAGGTTTGAATAATATAATCCTTCCATCACCCATAATGATATGAGCGGTGCTACTCTGCCGCTTGAGTAACATCTCTCCATTTGACTGATAGGCTAAATTGAGTTTTTTTTTTTTCAAATTTTTTTTTCGTTTAAAAATATTTTTTAAAAATATATCGATATACTAATAGTTACTTTCATAATCATTAAATAAAAAAAATTAAAATAAATGAGGTGTCAAAATGAAGTGTCAAATTTAGGTGTCAAAATAGCATTTTTCTAATGATATATTGCGTCAATGCTAGTCAATGAGTGTCGTGTGTCATTAAAATATAAAAATAATACAAATAACAAAAAAATTCTCTTACATCTATGAAATTACACAAAATAATTACACAAAGAAGACAATTTTTTCTCAAACATTTTTTAAACCCCTTAAAACATTTAAAAAAAATCACAAACTCGTTAAAAAATACTTCATTAACCATTAAGTAAGAATAAAATAAAAAAGTAATTTAGTAAAATTTTTCGACAAGTATTTTCTGATAATTCAACATTTTTAAATCACAAAACAAAAATTATATTTTGACTTTATAATATTTTAACTTTTTCTCTCATTTTTCAAAACTCTATAAAAAATAATAATTCAAACTATTTCATTACTATTCACAACTTATCTCATTATTATTAACAGATTTTTTATCTCATTTATCTGTGTAATCAAACGAGGCCTAAGTTTGTTTTCCTAATTTTTTAATTTTCCAATTTTTATTTTTGCTTGTTGGGCCTTGATCTATTAATCACACAGGCCATTCTTATTATTTTCCTTAGTTGGGCCTGGACAGAGAGTAACAGATTTTCTTTGGTCCAAAAAAAAAAGAAAAAGAAAAAGAAAATACACACCCGCAATTAAGATAAGCATTGCTACAGATACGGATGTTCATAAACTTCCGGCATACCAGCGATCGGTGGTGCCTGCTGTAACAGTCAAGACCGCCATGGATATCCGTTTGCGCAAGATTTCAATATTGTTCGAGACTTTGTTTCCTGCTGACGTTGAAACCAATACTCCTTTCAACATTGCACCAAATGTAGCCCTTGCTAGGATATCCCGATGGAGAGATAATTCCTTTGTATTAGCTGAAGACATTGAAATTACATCAGCAACATCAGAAATGGCTTGGTTCATAGCGGTTAGGGCATCGGAGGTGTACCTTCCTTCGTCCCAAGAAACCCTGTAAACGGCTAACCTAGCTCGCAGCGGCAATACCTTTTGCCATCCCAGAACCGTAGCCAAAAAAACTTGCACCTTTTGCGTAATTTCCAGCAACAATGGATGAAGTATAAGTTCCATGGCCTCTAGTATCCCTAGCAGAGTTCATACCAATAGTTATGTTGGGTTTTCTGGAAATTAGACCCTTATTAAAATGCCTGGCTCCTATGAGCTCTGCATTACACATGGAGGAATCGAACTTGTATCCTACCTCACAGGTTCCATTCCACTTCCTCGGAGGCTTTGTAGGCATACCATTGTCCTCGAAACTATCACTCTCCCTCCAGTCCACACTTCGGAGTCGAACGATTACATTTTCGCCGTAATTCATAGCAGGACATCGGCCAGTGGAAGGACTGAGGGAGAGGAACTTAGGTGTACGAAGTGTGAAACTTCTATTCTCAGAAGCTGCAATGAACCCTATTGACTCTTTCAAAGCCTTCAGTTCATGTGCAGAAACTTGCAAAAACCACTAAAAGCATGATCACAAGTATATATGAGCAACAGAGACGATGATCAAAACCATCGAAGGGCAACTCCTCTCAACTAACAATGGCGAATCTTGCAGCACTTATTGGCAAAATGTCAATAACTTTTTTTTTTTTTTGAAAAAAATATCTCATCAAAATATCACCATACGAGAGGCATAAATGAAAAACAGTTGCAACTAAACTAGCTTAGCATCACACTCAATAAGTATTTCTTGGATTATAGATCATACTACTTGTGTCCCAAACCAGAAACTGAGCCATTGCATAAGCTCATACTTTGTGTAACAAATTTGATCAAATGGGCTAATTTGATATTAGATAAGCATAAGTCAACCTCAGATGCTGTGAGAGAGAAGCTGAAATGAAATGAAGACATGGAAGACCATGATAATAATGTTCTTCGGAGAATAAACACAGACAGGACCATAAATTTTGGAAAACCAAGAATACTGTGAGCCTGTGAAATTACGATGGAAAACTTTTCATCTATACCTCATAGATGTCTTACTGTGAAATCTACCAAGATTGGTTGCCTACTTACCTAGTAAAGTCCTCTTTTTTTTCTTTTATATGCAGTGAAGTCTCTAGTACCGTATCACAATTTTCTTCTGAAAATAAATGAAATAGAGATCCCATCATGCGAAGAAAAATAGACAAATCATGTACGCCCTACTGCATTTAAAGCTGCCTATATCAGATTTTCGGACAATGTTGACCCCATATGAACATTTAACACTGGGTTTATCTCTCTTTGCATTAAACTATTCAATTCAGCCCAAAAATTGGAGAGGATCTCGATTGAAAGAGATGATAACACATGCTTTCTATAGGAGGAAATGGGCAACCATCCTGAAGGTCTAATTATAGATATGCGAAATATATGGAGAACTACTCAGGAGTCAATCACCCAATTATAGATGGTTCAACCATTCTACAAGTTGAATAGCGATCAAAGAGATACAACGCCAAATAAATGTTGGAATGTTTGGATATATATTGTACAGAAAATACATACATGACAACATTACGATAGCCCAATGCAGACCACGTACCTTTTATCTTTTATCACTTCTTTTTTTCTTTTTTTCCCCTACTTATACACAGCGGTATAGGAGTGTTATCATCAAGAATCAGATGAAGAACAGAGAACTGTACATTTTATAAGGTTACCAGAAACTATCATCAACTGCTGCCAAGGTTGATGAGCGGGTGTCATCTTCTTCTTCCTCCAGCTCAAGCTCTGGCTCTCCGGACCCAAATTCAGCAGATTCAATATCTGCTAGATTCTTCAAATCAACCACTGAAAGCTCATCTAGGTGCCTCACCACCAAATCAGCAGCACCAAGCTCGTAGACAGGATGCTTGCTAGCAACAGCAACACACTTCATCTTTGCATCATGGGCAGCCTCTACTGTTTGATTTGAGTTGCCAAACACAATGCATCGCTCAGGAATAAATTGAAGAAGCTGTGCAGCATACATATACATCTCTGGATCAGGCTTCCCCCTGTGAACATCCTCTGCCGCTACAATCACATTAAAGTAACCTTCTATACCAATTGTTCCTATTGCAGTCTCAAGAGTTTTTCTTGGGCGAGTAGAAACCAATGCCATAGGTATCTTGTAATGCATCAAGATATTCACAAACTCTCTTGACCCAGCTCTTAGTCTATAAATTCCTCCTTGTAAAGCTTGGTAAATTTCTTCTTTCCTAGCAGCCATTCTTCTCAACTGTGCTGGGTCTCTTGACCAGCACAGAACTTCAGATATTGCCTGCTCATTCTTCATCCCTTCTATTCTTCTAAGAATGAAGGCTGGGGGAGGAGATTTTCCTTCTTCTTGAGAAAGAGCAAGCCAGGCTTGCTTCTCAAGATCAGGATTATCTTCAATTAGAACTCCTTCCCATTCAAATATGGCACCTAACCAACCACAACCCATCCTTTCTTGTCTAAGCAAGGGATTCTGGAGTGAAGGGTTGTCAGCGTTATTCTCGGGTGGCCACAAACCAGGTTTCCTATCGAAGGCAGTATCAATCTCATAATTCCAATCCTTAGGAATGCTATCTTCTTGATATGAATACACCTCTTTTGTCAGCTCCGTTGCTAGGGCCTTAATTGGCGAAATTGCCAATGGATCAGCTTTCAATCTCAGCAAAGTAGGTGAAGCAACAATCCTTCTACCAAGAAATTCAACAACCCGAAACCGACAGATATCCGCAGATCTCCGTTTGCACGATACATCCTTGGAAAAAGTACCTCGACAGAATGGCCGATACCCAAGAAAAGATGTAGTGGCAATTGAATCGACCATTTTAATGAAGGAACAACAGCTCAAATAACTCAAATCCACTCAGAATTTAAGAAAAATATCCGTATCACACACTTCTAAGCTCTTTGTGGATTGAACAGAATAGGAATCAAGCTTGACCAACTATACACCTTTAGAACCTATATACCCAACTGGGACTCAACAATAAAGCCCAACCTTCTCCAAAAGACGACCAATTCACAAGTGAAGACGCGACAACCTCCTAATCAGTTGAAGATACCCCATCTTTGTGGGAATAAAAGGATGAAGCACAAAGCAGACTACCCCAAACAAAAATCCCAACTTTATGGTAAGAAGACCACCACAAACATTCCCTTCCAGCAAAACTAAGCATAAAAGACCAAAGCCATCAATCCAAAACCCTCAATTAACACCAAAATAGTTCTTAAAATCCAATTTTCAGACAATAGTTCTTATTTCCTCTAAATATACACAACGATAAAGTTATGATCATACATCATTCTGCATATACAACGAATAAAAAAGAAAACAGTCTAGAAAAACCTGAAATAACTGACCGCTGATAAAGAGTTTGAACTTTGAAGGCAAAGATGTCAGAGACGGAAACTCGGAGAGAGATGGACAGGTTTTTTAAGAGGAGAATTGGATGAATCTGACAATCCGACTCTCTCTCTACGAAGAAAGTCTCTTTTTCTGTGGTTTATAATTTCTACAGAGGAGGCTTGGAGCGGGATAGACCGGTCCTGTCGGTGAAGGCAACCGGTTAGATGGACACGTGCCATTGTGTCTACCCTTTTGGGTGACTGGCAAGTAATGTTAGTACCTCTGCGGGGGTTATAGCACTTTGCCCAGGATTTACGTTTGGATCTCAATACAACTCAATTCAACTCATTATTATAATTTTTTTAAATTTTAATATAAAATATAATAAACAATTCAACTTTTTCAAATTCTAAAATAATAATAATATTAAAAAATAATATTCTAATAATATTTTATCATCTCAACTCAATTCAACTCAACTCAATTCAACATTCAAACACAGCTGATTATTCACGGTGCGGCCATTATTCTGTACCGAGGAAATGCCCTCTGGATTGGAAAAATGATTCCTTGATTCAGATTCATTGTGATTGACCAAAATGATGTCTCGTTGCGAGAGAAAATTATTGAGCTATTACTGTAACATGGATGATTTTTGCTCCTTTTTTTTTCTTCTTTTTTTTATCTGAATATTTATTGGTATTAAAATATTTTATCTAAATGTTAATTTTTAATAATTTGACTTAAAACATGTAAGGGTGTGTTATCTTACTAAGTTATTATTTCAAATCGGTGTGTAGAATATCATTTATAATATTTAAATAATAATAATAATGTTTGATTTGTAAAATTTAAAATTTATTTTTTAAATTAAATTATTTTATATAAATATTTTATCAAGTATCGAGTTATTATATTTTCGATTTTGTATGTAAAACAATATATATCATTTAATTCTAATTGAAATTGAACCCAATATGTGTAGCAAAACCGTGTGATCCTCTAAAATTTATCTGCTTGACAAACAACCCACGTCACATCTTCCTTTAGACTCCATGAGAAATATTTTAGTCACAAATGAATTATATAAAAGTAAACTCACAACTGATGTGACTTAATGCAATATATTAGATTATAAAATTACTTTTATTTTAAAGTAGATATAACAGATCACATGAAATTATCTCAATTTATAAGTTTATTTTATGCAATTTCTATATATTTATAACACTTCTCAAAACCTATATGTCCCCTTTTTCAATTTTCATGCTCAAAACAATGCAAGAAACCTAAATATCTCGTTCCCATCCATTTTTATTTTTATTGGGATTTTTTGATATCCCCTTTGGACCTTTGGCATTACCAATAAATAATAATAGTTGTTGGATAAAGTATTAATTTTTTTGAATAAACTGAAAAAAAAAAGAGAATGCAGATATTAGAAACAGTTCAATTAACCAGTAATTTCATTATGGTCACCTCTATGATAAGGCATGAATCGATAATAATTGTTTGACACGGAACAGTTGTTGGGTGTCATAATAAATAAATAAAATGTACCTAAATTCAACATATTGAAATAAAATTAAAGTTGGTAATTTTATACTCTGACTCAATAATACTTTAATACGCAATTGCTAAAAGAGGCGTGTCTTTTTTAACATGGTAGACGTGTAAGTCAAATTTAGAGAGAAAAAACAAAAATAGCAATTTTAAACGTGCTCCTCTCCTTGACTGTGAAGTAAGCTACTTTTTCAACAAAAGGATATCTTTGGATAATGAAATAATATGAGAATTTTGTAAATAGTAGTAAAATTATTTAAGTTGAGATATTTTTTCAAATCTTGAAAAATAAGAGAAAAAAAAATTGAATAAAAATATTATAAAGTTTTAATATTGTTTTAATATTATTTTTGTTTTAAAATTTAAAAAAATTATATTATTTTTTATTTAAAAGTTTAAAAAGTTTATAATAATTTAGTAATGATTATATAAAAAAAATTAAAAATTAAAAAATATTTTGTATTTAAATGATATCTGAAAATGAATTCATGAAAAATTTTCAAATGAAATGACCTAAATGTCCAAACATGGCCTTAATAAGCTACGAAATCTATGTATTTTTTTATTTTGTTATAATTAAATAGGCTTTTTACTAACAACACAATCGACATTATTATTGATTGAAAAATGATTTAGCTATAGAGCGATCTCATAAAGATAAATATAATAATTGACATGATTTTATATGATATATTATATCTATATTATTATAAAATAATTTTATAATATAATGTATTACATTAAACCACGTTTATTTGTAAATTTATGTATTTGATAAATATTACGTAATTGATTTCATGTATCTATTTCTATTTTACTTAACATTTTTTTATTCCTCAATTGGCAGCATTTATAAAATATAGGCAAATTAACTCGGAGACGTGTCGAATCAGAAGTGGTTAGCTTCTTTACTTTATTTTAAAAAGATCTTGGTCTAAGTTAGTACGCGTTGGAACAAATATGTGGTCCAAAAGATGGATGAACCGGGCCAATCGGCCCAGGAATAAGTGGCACCTAAGAAGCTGGAAGAGATGATTACAACCTAAAGCGGGCCCGCCCACTTAGAATCGTGTAGACCCTTCCATTCTCCACGTGTACCAGTCTCCAATAAGATCCAAGCCCCAACCTCACTAAATTCAGTAAGATCCAGTTTTAGCCACGTCACAAATTCCATGTGTGTACAAATTCCATCCACATTGTTTCACCGCCCTTGCATTCACAAAAATATAAACTTTTGATGAAGGTTCTGGAATATCGACGGACCTACGTATGGGCAGGGATGGCCGTGGCTCCCTAAAATTTGAAAATATATATATATATATATATTAGTTTTTTATAATTATATTAATCTTATATTATGTTGACTTCTTCTCTAAAAAATTATCTTAATCTCTACAAAATTATTTTAATTTTATAGATTATTTTAATCTAAAAATAGAACAAAAAATATTTTATTTGAGTTTTAACTTTGCTCAACTCGCCACTGTTCTGGAAAGTCAAAATGCCCACCTGATTTGAATGGTTTTAAGAGTTGTTGTCTAAACTCTATGATTTAGAGTGAAAAAAAATATAAAATACATAAAGAGTCTCTTCATTTCAAATAAAATAAGTAATATCTATTTAATATTTAATGCCACGTGAAAATCTTACATGTAAGTCAATTTTAGGTGTCTATTATTTTCCAATGCTAAACGCCAAAAAAATAAAAAATAAAAAATAGAAATTCTGGAAAGATGGTTATTCCAACACCCAAATTACGCTCGAGGTTTGGTAAGCATTAAGCCTCAAACTTGGTGGGCGGCACCGGCGGCGGCGAGGTTTTGCAGCAAATTTTTTTTCTATTTTTCACATCTTTCAAGTTTGTCAGATAGTACTTTTCTTTCTTTCTTTTATTCTCTTTTTTTTATTTGGATCAGTATTTTGCAAGATGGACGACGGACAAGCACCCAAGCATCCCCCGAACATTGAGTGGCAAAAGCCCAAAGGCCCGAGGCAACCGAAAGCCCATAATTGATTGACAGCATGAGCACTGAGCAATAAAAATCAATTCTGCTAAGTGCAAGGGATTTTGCGTACTGATTATGCACAAAAGATGACATGGCAGGAATATTTGTTTATAGAAAAAACCAAACAAATACGGAAGAGAAAAGAAAGAACATCGGTCTGCCATTTTCATTCAATCTCTCCACTACAGATTGGCTGAGAAGAAGAAGAAGAATCTTTGGTCTTCTGGAATAACTCCACGTTCCACCCCCCCCCCCCCCAACTAAAAGCACATATAGCATATACCCACTGTCACTGTCATCGGCTCCATTCCAAGCCACTCTCTCCAAGTCCCAACCTCTCTCTCTCTCTCTCTCTCTCTCTCTCTCTATAATTGTCTCTTTGCGACTGAAACTGTGTGATTTTGTTTGATGAAAGAAAAAATATATGCTCGGGTTTTGCTAACCTCACAAAATGAAACCTTTGTATCTGTTCGATACAGAATGCCTTCAGCAGTCTCTAAAGCAACCTTATATCTGATGCCCCAATCCAGTTTCTCCCTCGGGCCTGACAAAACATCACAAAATGAAAGAAGTTGATAAATTATATAACATTGGATACTTGAGAGGATTGAAAATGAGATGTGTTGCATAGAAACTCGACACGATGTACACCACTTAAAAACATATTATTTTACTTTTTTATCTTTATATTTCATATTTCAATTGGTGTCAGGCTTATGTAATTCTTCATTGAGAATAAATAGCTTCATAATGATAAACAAACCATAAAGTATAGACGCTAGGCTTCCATGGGGAGACACATACCCGATCAATTTAGCAATATTGGGGTGGTCAACATGGACCATAATTCCAAGCTCTGACAGGAAATCAGCGGCCATATCTTCTTGGGTTCCTCTGTTCAGCCTTTTGACTGCAACAAGCTACCTATCTTCCAATTCACCCCTGTAAACTTCAACATAGCCTCCTTCCTCACCAATCAAATTCTCTTCATCAAGCAGAAACATAAGATGTTTATCAGCCTAGCAACACAGCTAAAATTACATTTAGGATTTTTTTTTTAATTATCATTAGTTCAGTTAAAATGTTAGCTTCATAATTGAACCGTAGATTATATTCTGAAGAAAGGAACCACATACCATGGCTGAAGTTGTTGGTTGCGGCTTGGAGCTTTGGGAGAGTGAAGTTCTTCCAGGAAGACTTGAAGCAGCAAATTTTACCATCTATAGGAACTGGAGTATCCAAAGCCATAGCCATTCCTTCTACAATTCTTTTGCTATTCTTCCCGGTAAGCTTTGCGACACTTCTTAGCTAAGGGAAGGTCTGAAAGTGCACGTGGGATCTTTTCTTCAACATAGAAAAGAGGCCACGCCAGTTTTTAGTGGCTATTGAATCTTGTTAGCAAAACCCAGAAACTAAATGTTAGCGAAACCCATAATGCTACAATGAAAGAAAAAATACAAGTCCAAAACTGCTTCATTTTTCGCGAAAGAGAGCCAACGACACACTGCCATACATTGTCTGCAGAAGATGGCCATGAAACCCAAGAGTCACGCTCACAACGGTAATGGCTATGCCAGCGACGGGGGAAGTAGCTCGCCCAGTCCTCCTCCTTCGTCGCCCCGTCACTCCGGACTCTCCCATTGTCATCGCGAAGGTCACGGGGGTTCCCCTACCCCAAAACGAACCGTTTTTCTCGTCTACCATTTTCATCGCCGTTTAGGCAGATTTGGATACCAAGATAAAACATAAAATTATCATCTTATTTTATCTCATTATTATATATTTTTTAATTTATATATAAAATATAATTAATAATTCAATTTTTTTAAATTTTAATTCTACTTTTTTAAAATTTAAAAAAATAATAATATTAAAATATAATAATTTAAATTTTAAGATGAAATCAAGAGTTCGCATCTCAATCCATAAACCTGCCTTAAATCTCGTTTCCACCCAAAAACGTAATTCACCGTCAAATTAAAACGCACCCTTTCATAGGTGGGATGGATTTGTGCGCAATGCCCCCAAATCACCTTCATTCAGAGTTTTCCAATAAAAATAGATTTTTATGCAAAGTTTTAAATATAGTTTGGTGGTTATTTTGGTTAAAACTCTAAAATGAAATATTTTGATATTGGTACTGTCGGAATAATCTATATATAATAAATTAATTATATATATAAATTATATTTCAAAATAACATTAATGCAAGTTTTAAAAAGTTAAAACATATATTTATAAAATTTAATAATACTTATTATAAGTTCTCAATCCAACTATTTAAAAAAATAATTACTCATCTTCATCACTAAAAAATAACTAGGGATTTGATTTTAAGTCATTGAGAAAAATTGATTAAAAAAAAGTTAAGAAAATAGTCTTTAAATGTGAGAGTTTAAGTAAAAAGGATAAAAAAAAAATATAATTTTTATATTAATTACAAAAAAAAAAATGTGGCTGGTACACCGAAAACTAGTCGGTATTGATTAAAACGTACCAATATGACTGTTATTTGACCTGGTACGAAACACATACATTTTCTGTACCAATCACTACCCTGATATGCTAAATACCGGTTGTATCGGCCAGTACGGTACGAAATTCAAAATTTTATTTTTGTGGCTTATTTGAATAGTGAGATGATATGAGATGGTTTTAGATAAATTAAATAAAATATTATTAGAATATATTTTTTAATATTATTATTATTTTGAGATTTGAAAAAGTTGAATTGTTTATTATATTTTGTAAAGAAATTTAAAAAAATTGTAATGATGAGATGAAATAAATTGAGAATGTTTATATATTCAAACAGAGCCTTAAAATCATTATTTGGACGTCAAATCCTAATATCTAATGTTATATAACAATTAGTGGTGATTGAAGTGTGCACTTTGTTAATTTTAGTAATTTGAGTAATAAAGTGTAAAACATGTGATAGTTGTGGCTATAAATCTACTTAACCCTTATTAGATAGGTCAATTTAGTCTACAGAAGTTGATACATCATACATGAAACATCATGTTTTCGAGTTTCAGTAAGAATGATATTACAAAATAAAATCACATGCTCACGGTACTTTTTATGTTCCAATTTTTTTATATATACATAGTGAAGGTAATATAAAGTCATAACTTAGCTTTTTGTGGATGGAATGCTTAAGAATTTCTGTTAGGTTTTATTTTTTAAAATCGTGGAAGATCCAAACCCACGAAGAATCCCCATTTTTACCCTAGAGCTCCATTGTCATCTTTGCATTCCACATCCAATCCCAGCCACAAATTTATCAAAACTTAGTTCAAATCCAACGATTAGATGCTCTCCATTGGGCAAGTAGGCTCCATCCCTTGAAAAAAATCTGGGTTTGACTTAAGAGTCGTTCTAAACCTATCATTAAACATAAAAGAAAATCTCTCAAGAATGCCAAGTGACCTTTTTTATTTTTGATTTTTTTCATACATTTTTTTAATACTCTTAAATATTTTAAAAAAATCATAACTTCATTAAAAAAAAAAAAAAAAACACCTATCGATACCCGCTGCGGGGACCCATTGTCGGTGAGTTTAATATCATGCCGGCATGAACTCTTATTCATTTTATCTAACAACTCTCGGGCTTTTTTAACATGTCCTGACATGCTCAAGGTGTCGAGCAATCTATTATCATCCGGCACTTCCAACTGCAATCCAAACTTTTCTATCTTCTTAAACCCCTCTCTGGCTGCCTTAACCCATCTTCTGCAACACCCAAATGGCCGAGACTTGGGTTTAGAGTTTAATCATCTCAATAATGATGGATTTTTGAGTCTGGCGGATGCAAATAATGCCGTATTTCGGATGGAAGAAAATTCGAAAGAGATGATATTTATAATTTTAAAATATGTACTTTATTTAAAAAGAGTAATTAAATATAAGATTCACATAAAAAAAATATTTATTTAATAATAGACTTCATTTTTTTTTAAAAAAACACGCGATATTTACACACTTCAATACTCTATTTAGCATTATCCAAACCAAAATAAAACGGTTGAACTGGAGTTTAGGCTTTTAAGATGAAGAAGCTGCTTATTTTTCGGTCAGCAACATTTTGTAACGTCATTTTATAAAAATGCTTTTATTTTAAAACATGATGTACAAAAGATTATAAAAGAATTTGTGTTTATTATTTTTTTGAATTGCTAGATATATAATTTTGGCAGTAGAAACAATATTACTTTTAAATTTGAATAAAAAATGTACCGTTATAATAGTAAGAGAATTACCACGTTATGCCTAAAATTACGGGAATGTCAATTACGTTTAATGCGCGTTATGCCTAAAATTACGGGATCATTCCACTCTTATCACACGATCAGATAATATTGCCCATAATGGAATTCGCAGCTAAATTCTTTAACGGAAAACGGCATTATTAGTGGGGGGCCCGTTCAGAAGTGTTGCAATGCAAGTGTGAGCTTCTACGACGACCAGTGGCTGAATCGTCATTGTACCCGTACGGCTCATTTCCTAAGTAGTCAAGTCCACGAAATTTTACAAGTTTCTCTCCTTGAAGTTTGTACCTTTTCGAATCGCTGTACCCCAAACTACTAGCGAAGGGTATTTTTGGACTTAAATGTACATACCTATTTGAATAAAAAGGCCACTTACATGGTTTACTCAACTTCAGACATTAGAAACGCCACGGTTAATTATCCAAATGCCCTACAGTGGCAAACTCGTGTATCTGACAAACCCAAGGCCCGTTTCTGAACAGGCAGCTTTTCATATAAATTGACCCAACCGCACCGCTTCACTGTTTGTTGTGTTCAGAGAATGGGGAACCGAAGGTTCGCGCTGATTTCGACGAGCGACGAGGAAGAGGAGGCGCTGCCGAGGCAACAGTTCCCGAACTCGGAGGAGGTCCAGCCGAGGCGGAGGAGGTTGAAGCGGATTAGGCTTGCGGAGGAGGGAGAGGAGCAGCAGCAGAAGAAGGAGAAGAAGAAGAAGTCGGAGAAGAAGGAGAGGGAAGCTACAAAGAGCGAAGGGGAAGTGGAAGAGCTGCCTCAGGACGACTCCAAGCCGATCGGTGAGCCGGTCAGGTTTTCGGGAAAAGGGAAAAATAGGAGGAGCCACTACGAGGCGTTCGAGTTTGATGGGAATCGATACGACCTGGTGAGTTTGTCTTTTGGGTGATTTTTCTATTGAAATGTGGCGGGTTTTGTTGGGCGTTTGGTGGAGAATGGTTTTTCTGGAATTTAGGGTTTATTTGGTTGGTTGGGGAATTGTAATTCTGGGGTGTAAGGGATATTGGAGGAAGGGAAAGAGCGTTTGGGTGAGCTTTTTAGAGGGCTTTGATTCTGAATTTTGATCATGACCGTTGCTTTCATTTGACCGGTTTGTGGTTTCATTGAAAATATAGTGTTGGGGCGGCAGAGAAGGAGAAAGAACTATGATAACCTCCATTCGCTGTTAATTTCTTATGTAATGCAATTATAAGTTTGCACGGATTTTCTACTTGATAATTTCTTACTATTAGTAGTGGTATTCCGAAAGCTGGCTTAATTTTCTTTATTGTCCGTAGAACTTTTTGAGAAAAGTGGCTTTTTCTTATCCTGGTACACATTAATTGTTCATTAACGTAGCTAGTAGCAAGTAAAATGACCATGTAGGTGACATGGTCGAAAGAAGTGGCTCACACCGTGAAAGCATCAATACCCCTGTTCGGTATTCTAGTCCATATATTTTTATCTTCTCATTTATGTTTTCGTGCTTTGATTTAGACATTTGTGTCGTGTAGTTAGTTAATGTCTTAGATTGAAGATATGCATCCACGTGATTTCAGAAATCTTGGTTTCTTGGTAGTTTTTCAGGGTTCATAAAATATCTTGTATGCCAGCCCTTTCCGCTCTTGTTACTGTTGACTTATTTTCTTTCTTATATTATTATTTATTTCTACTGGTCGTCCTTCAGGAGGATCCTGTACTTCTAGTTCCCGAGGATAAGAAACAAAAGCCTTACGTGGCAATTATTAAGGTACTTCCGCAAGAAATTACCCAGTCTTCTTTGAGTACTTATGGTATTTATTACAGTTTTGCGTTTATTCTTGTCTACGACTTTTGAATATTTTCTAGCCGATTTGTATCTCAAGTCAACTGGGAGTTGCATTCTCGTATGTCATGTTGATTGGTATGTTTAACATGATTATTGGAGGATATTCAAACAGTGAGCTTGCCAGGGTGTTATTCTTAATAGTCTATTTCTGTCCAATTTAATCTTGTTTTTCCACTGGTAGGATATCACTCAGGCCAAAGATGGGAGCATGATGGTAACTGGGCAGTGGTTTTATCGCCCGGAAGAGGCTGGGAGAAAAGGTGGTGGAAGCTGGCAATCACGTGATACAAGAGAGCTGTTTTACAGTTTCCATCGTGATGAGGTCCCAGCAGAATCTGTGATGCACAAATGTGTGGTGCATTTTGTTCCTATACACAAGCAGCTTCCTAGCCGTAAAGAGCATCCTGGTTTTATTGTACAAAAAGTTTATGACACTGTTGAACGAAAATTGTGGAGACTAACTGATAAAGACTATGAAGACAACAAGCAGCATGAAATTGATCTTCTTGTTCAGAAAACTCTATTACGTATGGGGGATCTTCCTGACCTTGAAACTGAAGATACTGCTGCTGATCAGGAAGAACTGCTTAAGAGTAAACGATCTTTAAGGAGAAAGAACATTTCACCTCTTGATGTTTCAAGGGAGGAAGAAGCAAGGCCTGATCAAAATCTTAAAGCTGAAACACCTGGAAGCTGTACAATTAATGCCTCAGAATACCGCAATATTTTGGTCGATTTTGAGGCATTGACTGGAGACAACCATCGTGATAAATGTCTGGAGAAGCTTCTTCAAGGTATTCAATACATGTGCAACGCTGTCAACAACATGCATGGAGATGACAAAGAAAAAGGTGGCTGTAATGACATTAGCCATGAAAGTGAGATTGGGCGTCAAGACGCTGCAAATGATTCTCATGAAAATAGTCTAAAGGTATGCAAACATCCTTGTTCATGAGAGCAGAGGGAAAAAGGAACACAATGATTTACAAATGTAGTATTTTTTTCCTCCACAGAGTGGCAAGGCTTTTCTCTGGCCAGATGCTGCTGTTCCAGCTGTAACTGCTCTTGAGATGGCTGCACACGATACGCTTTCCTCAGATTTTCAGAAGTATAACCAAAAGATGCGGCAGCTGGTGTTTAATCTTAAGGTTTGTTGGTTGTCAGTTTGTTAACATGATGCCTACTTACCTATATTCACAAGAACTACTTTGCACACATATGCATTTTGCAAGCATTTCTGCTTATTTTATAGTCGTGCCTAATGCCTTGGGATTTTCACACGATATCAAATAGTTTAAACTATGAAAACAACTCCAAAACAAGATGGGTCTTACCTTTACTGGACATCACTTGTAGGTTTACAGATTAAAACCTTGAACCTTCACTTAATGAATGGAAAATAAGCGTCATGACCCAAAAAACTACCATTGCTAGTTATGGGCTCCCTTGGCTTCAAAGTGGATAAGGAGATGGTAATCCATTCGTGACTCTTATCAACACCCACTTATATGTGCCTGTAAGAGGGGGCCCCCCCAATCTTTTTTTCCTACACAACTGATTATATCCCCAAAAAAGGGCGAAAAATGGTTTGGTGACAAATATTTTTTTTATAAGTAAAAGTATTATATATATCAATAGGAGTAACCAAGTACACTGGACGTATACAAAAAAACACCTAGTCCATACTAGAGAGCTCTTAAAGATCCAAAAAACCCGTGAAAAACTACCCAAAATATGCCAAACCCAAATTCGAATAAAAACACACCTCCCCAACCCCAACCCCTTGTTTCTCGTAAGACTAATACTCCCCCCGAAACTCTCTCTACGAGAATTTCTTCATGATGCTCTCCTTTTAGTCTTCCCTCGACTTGAGCTACCACTCTTAGCGTCGTAGTTGATTGCCCAAGAAATACGCTTGAGCTCCCTGCTTTAATTAAAACTTGATTTGGTTTCAAGCGAGTGGCTCAACTCTATAGCCGTGAGTAGTGCTTCAAATTGGTCTTCACATCCTCTATGTGATAGCCTCACGATATGCTGAATCTCGTTAACTATAGGCAGAACCCAATCCGATACTGAACCCGCTATATTGTTTATTGGAGGGAGAGAAACTAGTGGAACAACATGATCCCCAGACATAGTACCCAACTGCACTCCCGACCCTAGACATTCCTCCTCACAAGGCACCAACAACAAACTTATAATTTCCTCCCCGCCAGATCCTGCATTCAAATCCCGAACCTCCTCAACAGCTAAATGGTTGCTGTCCATTGTTGCCATCACCATTAAGGGTTCCTCCCCTCCATTGACGAGGACAATGCTTGTATGTGCTCCACCCCCTGACGATCATTTTTGTGCCACTTTGTCAGACCCTACTGCTCCCTCAGGAATAGAACAGGTAGGGGAAGCACTACCTTCTGTCACTCCATTTTCATTTTCCAAAGTACTCAAAACCCTGGAAGGACCTCCCATCTTACACTGAAAAAGTACCAACCCCATTAGTAACTGGCGACTGAGGGCAGTTAGATAACAAACTACCAATGTCTTGAGTGACACCGGCGAGAACAGTGATGCAGGCGTCCACCGACCTATCTGTGACGGCGTCAAAACACCCTTTGCCAGCGCACTTGAGGCCTTCAAACCAGTAGGATCTACCCCCGCCCCCCTTGTCCATTTCAATCCACCACCCAAACACACAACTAGGTCCAGCCCCTTATCCACTTTAGTCATGAGATCACTTACATACTCCATAACTCCCGTCAATTGAGCTTTGACAACCCACAAGACCACCTCCACTTCTCCCAAGGTCACCTGATAGATTTTGTCTCCTACAAGTGTGTTACCCTTTCTTTCTGCCGCGAAGCTATTCTCGACTGGACTACTTGTGAACTCAACACCGAAGCATACGAGGCACCTTTGACCGAGGAAGGTCTTCCCACTGTCTTTCCATCAACAAACTCCCCGCTGTTTGCACGGCTTTGGACCCAGTAACGCTTTGAATGGACTGTATAAAACCTTTCAATCCAATGCCATTTGCACCTTCCGGAGTCACTAATAAACTTTTCCTCTTTCCATTTCGGAATTCTGAGAGTTGCAGAAAGCTGCCTCTTGCGTTAATATGATGTTGAATAATGAGAACTCCGTTACCCATCCTTAGCTCCCTGGAGAATCCTTCAGGACAGTTGAGTTCTAAACAATCCTCTATCCCCTTTTCCACCCACGAAGCTAACGTCCCGTCTAGACACATGAACTTAGCCATCCTTTTACTACGTTCAGAGATACGAAAGCTATTTCCTCCCTCTTTCGTAAAAAAAAAAGTTTTTTATTCCACCTTCAACCACCTCTCTCCTTCCATCTAAGACGAATCCACGTTGCGCATCGTCATCGTCTTCGTCTGATCCCAAGTCACAAGATCATCTTCCAAGATAATCTCGCCTCGTCATCTCAGGGATATAAAAAGCAGATAAAAAACCAGATCTGTACCGACTAAAATGCAGCTCAAAAATCCCGGTCGCTGGAGGGAGACCGACGTCGGAGGGCCCTCAAATGAGTCTCTGGAGCTCGTCAACCTTGTCTGGGCCAGTAGTGAGGTGTCACTCGCTGGTGGTTGATGTTGCCTCTGAGAAGGATAGAGAGAAATCTTGCGAAAATCCAGGTCGCCAGAGCCAGGACCTACACTGGACGGCCCTTAGCGTTGTCGCCGGGGCCCGTTGACCTTGTTTGGGCTGGTGGTGAGGTGTTACTCGCCGGTGGTCTATGTCTCCTTCGAGAAGGAGAGAGAGAAGCTTGTGGAAAACCAGGTCACTGGAGCCGGGACCTTTGCCGGACGGCCCTCAGCGAAGTTGCTGGGGCCCGTCAACCTTATCTGTGCCGGTGGTGAGGTGTCACTCACTAGTCTAAGGTGGTTGCACGGTGGCGCCTGGTCTTCTCTCCCCGTGGTTGCACGGACGGCCCTTAGCGTTGTCGCCGGGGCCCGTTGACCTTGTTTGGGCTGGTGGTGAGGTGTTACTCGCCGGTGGTCTATGTCTCCTTCGAGAAGGAGAGAGAGAAGCTTGTGGAAAACCAGGTCACTGGAGCCGGGACCTTTGCCGGACGGCCCTCAGCGAAGTTGCTGGGGCCCGTCAACCTTATCTGTGCCGGTGGTGAGGTGTCACTCACTAGTCTAAGGTGGTTGCACGGTGGCGCCTGGTCTTCTCTCCCCGTGGGTTTTCTCTCGTGTAGGGTTTTCTCTCTCTCTCCGTGGGTTTTCTCTCTAAGAAGAAGACAAATATTATTGGTTAGAACTATTAGGAAGACAAAGCTTTACCAAAGGAGTCTTGGTTTAAGCAATATTATATATTCATATAGAAACATACTGCATTATGGTTATTTAATTTGGGGAAAATGGGAAAGTAAAAAAATAAAGGTGAGGTTAATAATGTAGACAGTTATGATTGTGAGATTTGAAGAAATTTCTGCTTTCACTTGAAGTTAATTATTATGGACATGGTTTGCATTCATATTCTTCTCATGGTCTAGAGGTTGATTTGTTATTAGTCTCAAGGTCCAGAAAAGCAAGTTAAATTAGTTTGGCAGGAACAGAATGTAGCTTTAGATAGGCCTTTAATTTGTTACAAAAGCTGTAGCATTTTTTCCTAAAACTTTGATTAGCCTTTTTAAATGGCTTTCTTGTTTTTGGTAGAACAATGCACTGCTGGCCCGGCGTCTTCTGAATGGAGAGTTGGAACCAGCAAAAATACTGAACATGTCGCCAAATGAGTTAAAGGTATGCTATTTTCAAGGCTTTCTGTTTGTGATTTCATCTTTTATGTGCTTCATACATGAATGGTTCTCGAAGGAAGGTTAATTCCCTAACGACTTTGGCCAGGTTTGGTTGTACAGGACAGGTCTGTTGATGCTGAAAACTCATTCCATTATAAATGATTGCTGGTTCACATGAAAATAAATTTCATCTTGTGGCACCTCAATTGGCCAACGTGGTTTCTAAACAACCCTCTTTTATACATTGAACATTTGGTTTGCTAGTTTGTGGTTTACAAACTGGTGTTTATATCTATACAATCGTATTTTTTATACAAACATTTGATCAAATTATTGGGGCCGCATGCTATATAACAAAACTTGTTCTTTCGTTTTATTATTGCATTACCTTGCAATAACCCTGCAACCGCAAAGAATGTTACCCTGCAGCAGCAAAAAATGTTATGAATTACCTGTGCCGAGCAGACAGTTTATTCTTAGCAGTCAAACTTAACCTTTTACAAGAAATCCAATTTACTATTGCCCATAATATGGCACATCCTCATTAACGAATAGAGTGGAGGGTGAAGCCATGGTTCAAGTCCTACCGGGAGCTTGTATGACCTAGTGATCAACAAAGAAACAAAGAATTTTGTTGGAGATTGATGATACGTGCCTTTGCATTTTTTATTTAGGAAAATTAGGAAAATATCTTCACCAAACATTTGAATTTCAGGAGGGTTTAATGGCAGAGGAAATAGCAAGAAAGGAGCCTGATGAATCAGAGCGAATGCAGGTCACTTCTTTGTTGCCTCAATTTGTTATGAACTATTGGTTATTATTATTATTTTGGTGCAATGTGCTCACTGTTTCAATTGTTGCTCGTGAAACAGATGACAGATGCTCGTTGTTCAATATGTAATGAGAATAAAGTCGGTGTAAGAGACATCATCCAAGCAGGACATGGAGAACGATATCAGGTTCCAAAATTGTTTTTTCTTCCTGTTGAATTTATATAATGAATGTTCTTCTAGATGCTCAATGATGGCCTGAACATTCTCCCTCCCTCCCCTCCCCTCCTCTCTTAACAAAAAAAAAAAAAAAATGTGCAGCCAAAAAAAGCCCAACGAAAAAAAGGCAAAATCATTTCAATGGCAACAGCATGACTGAGCTGAATATTTTCTCGTATCACTCATGTAGTATTACAAATATGTATCTGATAATAATGTGTGGATGGATGGGCATGCATACATGTAGTTTATTGTATGTTTATATTTAGTTTCTGTTCAGATTGCTCGTGTGTGCAAGTGCGCGTGCGCGTGCATAAACTTACGATTATGCATCAGCAGCATGACATGTGAAACATACATGAAGGCTTTTTAATATCCCATGCTCTCATCTGGACCAAATAACAGAGTTAAAGTTGATTTTGAAGCATGACCAAAGCCTACCAAGCGAAGTAACATAAACAACAATATATTTTCTGATAATCCTATCAGGAATCTCTCCACTGGCTGAATTTGAATGAACTATTTGGTAATTAAAGGTTGTTTTGACCTATGAAAACTGTTGATGCAGTTAATTAAGAAGGCTTAGATTTAAACGCTGTGTTTCTGGTATTTGATAAACATTTGTGTGGGTTATCTGGTTATTGCTTATTCCAATTGCCATTGACTTGTTTCCCCTGGTTTTGTGGATTCAGTTGGAGTGTATTGCCTGTGGTCATTCTTGGTATGCCTCTAGGGATGAGGCATCCAAACTGACAATAGATACGCCAAGCACGACTAGAAGTGTTGGCACAGCACCATGGGCCACTGCCAAATTTGAAGATGTAGAGAAGCAGCTGGTGAGCCCCCGTGAATCTGACAAGCCTGGCAATGATGCCTTCAAAAAAACAAGTGAAGCATACATGCCCGTCTTGGATTCCCAGAAATCATTTGGCAGGTCCAAAAAGGAAGACAAACTTGAATCTGCTAGAAATGTTGAGTAGAATCTGCAGGCTCTTGCAGTTTCCGGTTACTGACGTAGTGTTGTAGTCATTAGAGGAATTGCCCTTTTGTATAGTTTTACTGTAGGTGGGATAATCTGCGTTTCTTTGTCTATAGCCTCAAGCAGATTGAGTAAAATCTCATACATGTCATCGTCCTCCTGATGTATAGATAGGATAGTGTTATCATGCATGTTAAGATCAGAATCCGGTACTCTCTATTGAGACCACTTCTATCTTCACTTTTGTTCACAGTTTTCCGTTTCAAGTGGTTGCATGATATAATTATGCCAGTTGAAGACAACAACACTGTTTAGATGGAGTATAGTCTATACAAAAAGAAGCTTTGGGTGATTTGTTTCTGTGAACCTTGCCAAGCACAAGACATTCTTGGTTTTGCTTAGTTTGTTAATAGAGTGCAAACATCAATCCTCATTTCCCATTTTTGGAGAAATGATAAAGGAAGTAATAGATTCTTCAAGATAATTAGGGTCTGCAGCCAATAGATTGGATTTGGATCTACTTTATTGTCTTTGTATAAAAGGGTACGGCAGTGTTGGGTCACTATTGTTAAGGCAGACCAGCTTTCATCCATACTTAAAGTATGTCTAGAGCCCACCCTCCTTTTTTGCAACCCAGCAGTGATGTGCATTTCACGTATCTGCGATTGTTTTAAAAGCTCAGTTGTCAACAACAGACTTGTGTGTGCCAATCACTCCCTTGTTAGCATAAAATAAAAGTTTGGAATGAGTCTCCGTTGGAGGTGGTTGGTTTAGAGTAGGGACGCTTCCATGATTATAAGTATTTGAGGGTTCGAGAAAACTAACAATACTCTTTGTTGTTTAGGGTTTAGGGTAATTACTATTTAATTATCAGATTTATTTAGGGATAAATATTTTGTTTCTTCCAATCCATCAAAATGATAACTTCAAAAAAAAAAAAAAAACCTAGGAAGTACGCCTTCGCGATTGTACCAAAACGACTGTGGATTTCTAACATATACATACATTCATATTAATATATATTATGAATTTATGTCATCTTATCCCTTCTCGGTTGAGATTGGATCCTTAGGATTACCTTTAGCGAAATATTTGTATTATTTTTTAGGGTAGTGATAGGGTTACTCCTCATTTACTACTTATAATGTATTTATTTTTTTTATCATTTTCTTTTAAGTATTTTTTTAACATTCTTAATCTTTAAGAAAAAATTAAAAAACTATATGATTTTACTAATAGTCACTTCCTTAATCATCAAGTAAAAAAAAAAATTTTAAAAATCAAATATTAAAAGAGTAGTAAATGAGTAGTAAAAGGGTAGTAACTATATCATTTTCCTATTTTTTAAAGAAAAGATCAAACGATCAGGGTTTTAAAAAGTGAGATCGGATGGCACAAGATTCCTTGACTTTGATGTGACTCGGATGACTTGTTTATAAGAATTTTTTTTTATCAGTCACTATTCACCACTTCACTCCTAACACCCTATGAAAAACATTTACGTACCCTATAAAAAATATTCTCATATTTTATGAAAAATACTCTCACATTTTATAAAAAAGATATAAATATAAAGTATAAAAATAAATAATAGCTGATATATAATAAATCACTATATACATTATTATCAGTTATCCTATGCACATATTTGGATGCCTTTAAAATAAAAATAAAATAAAATAAAATTTGTTTCTACTTCCCCCTCTTATTTTGTGGGGTTGAAGAACCGCAGTAGAAGCCGAGAAGTCAAAAGTGGTTCTCGACATAACTTTACTTTTTGTCCGAAACCCAAAAAGAAACTAAACGACAACCTCAAGTAAACAAATGGAAGCAAACATGTTACACTCTAATGCCTCTAATTACATATATAACATATGAGAACTTCCAAGCAATTCTTGAATTTTAATCTTGTAATTAGAATCAACCAAAAGAGGATCTTTTGGACCACCAACAAATTTATGGCGCCACCATGAATTACTTTGTACTTTATTTTTTATTTTTTTTGTACGAAAATTTCTGAAAGGGATACTATAATTCAACGTGAAGATCAAATTTCAGCATTAAATTCTTAATTATTTGATACTTTAGATGGGTTGAGAATTTGGAAACTTGGGGATGAAGCTGCTTTGGCATATGCAAAGTATGCTACAAACAATTTCATAAAAATAAATTTATCATTTAATTTAATTTTATATGATATGTAAAATCTATTTTATTATAAAATTAATTTTATAATATTACAACTTTTTTAAATTTTAACATAAAATATAATAAACAATTCAATTTTTTCAAATCACAAAATAATAATAATATTAAAAAATAATATTCTAATAATATTTTATCATCTCAACTCAACTCAATACAGTTCAACATCCAAATACAGCATAAATCTATATTTGATCAGACTACTTTATTATTATTTATAAACAGTTAATTATTATTTAATATTTTTTATTCTTTTATTACTATTTAGAGATCATATGAAATTAGTTCAACATTAAAAGCGTAGCATAAAACTTTTGTCTCAAAGTAATTAATTATTGGGAAAGAGTTGAAGTTAATTATAGGATTCCGGGCCTTAATATCACGTCATATATGCAATTCCCAAAACCTTAAGATAATTATTTTGGATTCCGAACTCCAACCCTTTTAACGGTTAGTGCACTTCACCTCTTGCTTAATGACCATCTAATCCCAACATTGTCACCTCAACAACAACCGGATCAGCGTATGTCGAGGCTGTTAACGTCTTTTCATATGGGTGCTTCCTTCGAGGCTGACCCCAAAAAGCTAAAAAAATAGAGCAAATCAAATTAAGAAAAAAAACAAAACTCAAAAAGAGTCAAACACTGATATAGCTGCATTCGATGGCTTCGAAGGACATGGCTTTTTCTAGACATGAACAGTAACTGTAAGCTTTCGTCGTGTCGTTGGCTCATTGCAACCTTTCGTCGTGTGTGTGAGAGAGTGAGAGAAAGGGAGTGTCTTTCACTCCTATTGAGATCGGGCATGCTTTCTCTCTCTAACATTGTCTCACTCTTTTGAGTCTTAACTCACACACATAGACACTCTTTCTCTAGACTCCCTTTTGGTGTTATTCCACTGCTATGCTTAACTGGTCTTGGCATTGTTCTGTCCGTCTTTTATTTTTCCCTGCAGTTTTGTTGATTATTGGTGAAGTCTTTGCAGTCCTCTAATCTCTATGGATCATACCTTAGTGTTTATTAAATTGGGCTGTTGAGTTTTGGTCTTGTATATAGTGCTGTCTTTCAGATTGCGTCTGCTTCCCGTCTGTTGGGTTTTTCTTGGAGTTCACTTCTCTGAGCTGAGATCTAGTGGGGTATGGCCATTTTCGTTTTACGATCATTTCTTTTAATTTTGGCTTCGAAGGCAAGAGACGAGTAAAGCTGTTGTTTTTAATAATTATAATGTTGCCCTTTCGTATGCTACTTTACTTGTTTTTTGGGAGTCTGAAGAGACCATAAGATTCCTCCGGTTTAGAGGGGGTCTCACATTGTTTTTTGGGGATCCCGATTGGTTTTTTGAGGTTTTTGTGATTGTGATTGTGAAGTTCAGATCCATGATGGGTTGTGTCTTCTCCCAAAAAATGGTAATTTCTGAGTTTAAGATGTTCCATTACTTCTAGCTTGGAAATTCTGCATTGTTAGATTTTGAAATCTCTTACCCAATGTGATTATTTCTATTCATAACTTTCATGAATTATGACTGCAGATTTAATTCTGCAAATTGAAATGCATTGGGGCATTTAGTATCTATAGCTGACGTCCTCATAACAGGATAAATTATGCATCACGTCATGATAGCATTAACATTCTCATGGTGGTCTTTGGGCTTTTTATGCTTTGTGTCTAGATATGTAATGCCAACAATTTGCATATCTCACAAAAAATTTGCAATGGAAAGCTTTTATGGTTCGTTGTTACCAACCTACCTACATAATTTATTACATTATTGATGAAGATATCTATTTGGTTCATATTTTATGATCTGATTAGTTGAGCCCTAGTCTCTTGCTTAGGTAAGATGTGATCTTTGTTTTTTTTTTTTTTAATTTCTTGCAGAACTGGGGATCTAAAAATGTGACTAGAGATGGAATTGAACTTTGATAAAAGCTGCACAGTTGGTCTGAGTCCGAAGACTGTTCTTTCGACTCATCGAGATTGCTCAAATGTTGAAAAGAGAAATAAGAAAGGGAAACCTGCACATAGAGATGAATTATTGAGCCTAAAGGAGGACTTCATAGAGATTAACTTTGGTCACTATCGCAGATCTGCTTGCAAAAGCATTGCTAGTAGACCTGTTGGACTGGAAGCTAAAATTGAGCTCAAACGAGGGTCCATGTATCAAAGTTCTGAAGAGGTAAGGACAATGAAGAAAATGGGCCCTGCTGAGGGAGGGAGAAAATTTGAAATTTGTCGTAGTAGTGACACTTCTTTCACTTATGGAATGTTTGACTCATTATGTGGTTTAGATGAGGCGGAACTGAAGAAGAGATCTCCAATGATAGCTTTGAATGGTTTAGATGAGGAAGCCCTGAAGAAGAGATCTCCAGTGATGTCTTTGGATTCAAGCTTTAGTCCAACATCCGCTGGCAAGCCTTATATAGAACCATGTTCATCAGATGGCTTCGATAAAATTTGTCTCAATTCAAATGACGGGGATGAACCTGCTGATACTGTAGAGAAAGATTCAGTGGATGTAAATTTTAGAAGTGATGAAGCTGTTGGTACTCTAAATGATGGTAATGACCTTGAGAGAGACACAGTTCGCTCATTGCACAAGTCACTGTCTGCAAAGGTGGAAAAGCCCCATTTTTCTTCACCATCAGAAAGTGATTGCTCCTCCAGGGCCAGCTCAAAGACCAGATTTGGCCCTATCAGAAATATGTTTGATCCATTCAAGAAGTCCAAATCTTTGCGAAGTCCTCTAGGTTACATTGTAGAAAGTGGTGGGCTCAAAACATCTAGGACGACAAACACGAGGAGGAAATCTTTGCTGCGTGATTTCTCAAATGCAGCAAAGGTATCACAACCAGATCCTCAGTTTGTCGAGAGAGAGAACTGCTGTTCAGTCATTTCACCAGTTCACCTGCATGGCTGTCTCAAGTTGCAATACAAACATGGGGTGCCATTTTTCGAGTTGTCACTGAAGTGCCCCGAAGATGTAGTTGTTGCCAAAGCATGGAAGACAGATAATGCTTTTAAGTGGGTTTATACTTTTCATTCCATCGATGGTAGAAAGATGAGCAATGCCAGTGTGTGGGGATGGAATAGTAGCAACAAAGATTCCTCTATGGTGGGACAGATGCAAGTTTCCCGCTACTTATGTTCAGAACTTAAAGATGGCGTCTTTTTTGACAATTCTGTGGTGACAGAGTTTGTATTGTATGATATTACACGTGCAAGAAAAAGTATTGCAGCCCAAGAAAATGGTCTCAAGGGTTATGATCCAGGCTTGGTTAAGGAAACTTTTGAGGATGATAGGTCTCATCCAATGAAGCTCAAACTACAACAAAGACAAGCCTCTGAGAAAGGTGATTTTGATTCTTCAAATTCTTACCCTTGGACATCTGCAGAACTGCGTCCAAACCTTGAGATTGCAGCCATTGTTATACAAGTACCATTTGAGATGACAGAAAAATCGACATACAAGAGAGGGAATAAGGTTAGTGACAAACTGATTCCAAACCTACTTAATCATTCTATGATTGAACAGAAAAAGGAGGACCTCCGTGATGGTAGAAGTTCAGAAAAAGTGAAGGTGTTAATTCCAACTGGAAGCCATGGTTTGCCAAGTTTTGAAAGTGGAGGCCCTTCATCACTAGTAGATCGATGGAGACTAGGTGGAGGCTGTGACTGTGGTGGCTGGGACATGGCCTGCCCTCTCACTGTTTTAGGTAATCCCTGTATTCAATGTGCTGAAGATCAAGCACTTCTGGAGAATCGGCGGCCTTTGGAGCTTTTTGTTCAGGTATGCATCTTGACATAGATTTTTTATAGGTGTGCTGTCATGGGATACACTATTTGTTATAGTTGCTCTCAGTCTTGGCAATATAACATAGTTGGGTAATTAATTATAGGACATTTCAGTGTGTCTATCATTGGCTTCTTGAGAAAACAAATTCAAAAACTAAAAGCATTATCACTAGAATTCCTTCTTCATTATTCATCCCTAATGCACTGAGGTCACACTTTGTGTATAGAAATGATTTTCACGACTTTTTACTTGATTTTGATTTGTACCTAGGGAGCGAAAGAGAATACACCGGCACTGACCTTGAAATTTATCGAAGAGGGAGAATATTCAGTTGATTTTCATGCACAGTTATCCACGTTACAAGCATTCTCCATTTGTGTTTCCATTTTGCATAGCACAGAAGCTACCAATAATGCCAGGAGGGACAGAAACATACAATTATCGCAAAACAATTCTCTGAAAGTGCTTATTGATGATGGAGTGAAGTTTTTAATTGAAACAGACACAACAGAGGAGAAGAAGAAAGTCACTAAGATTGTAAAAGAAATCCCACCATCGTACTTTTCCAATCCTCCATTTTCTCCAATATCTAGAGTATAAAATATAGACTCGATCAGCTTCCTTGGTACAGATGTAATGGCTTCTCTGGCTACTGCAACAGAGATTACCCCAACTTGAAAGGATATATGAAGGACGGAAATACTCTAAGGCGACAACAAGAGATGCCGCTTCCTGAACACCAAGCTTCAGGGGTGCCTCATTCATTTACTGGAATGGACTCAGCAGTCAGCTGTATGCTCAGTAAACTGCAACAGCTGTCTTGGAGTTTACGGGACTGTTGGGAGATTTAGGCTAGGCATTGCCTGAGGCCTGAGGGTAATTTTCACATACGTGCCAAAATGCTTTCTTTTGTTCTGTTTTTTAAAATATAGTATTCAATTCATTCTTCAACTTCTATAGCTAGAGCAGACCACAACATTGTCTATATTGTAACTTGATAGAGTGGGGGGAATAGCAGTGATCCTTAGGCTGTGGAAAGAGAGTAATCCTTTTATCTTTTTCCTTCTTTGTAACACGAAGGATATATATGGTGTCAAGGAAAGTAGATCAGAACTTTGTTCACAAGAAGCTTGTATCTCCATAACAATAATGAATACTTGCACAACTCTTCCTCCTTCTTTATCCTACAATTCTTCTTAAAACGATATATATATATATATATATATTATGATATGAAGTAGAGAAATGATATTCTTTCATAAAGTATATGGGTTGCTTTATGCTTCCCGGGTCTTAGCAAAAACATCCTGGCTTATTGACGAACTTGTTCAATATGAAAACGACTTGCCGTAGGCTTTTCTAATCTCATCAAACGACACGGGGTTTCAATTGCGAACTTGTAGTCATATTCAAACTTGTACTCGATCTTTAACATTATGTTGTAAAGATTGATGAATACAGAGATGAAAATATTTTTCACAAACACTTTCATCACTTTGACTCCTATATATACCACGGCGATGGAAATGAATTCAGTCACCGTGAAGATGTCCCAACAGAATTGACACTTGCTTGCGGGTCTTAGAAGGAATCAATGGTTTCTTGGAGGCCTGAAGAGGGAAGTTCCTACAGAACTGGCACTTTTTGGCGGATCTTGTGAGTTTCAGAAGAGAGCCAATTTTTAGCACAAAACAAGCGAAACTTGTGACTCTGATGTCGCTTCGGCAACAATGGAAATGATGCCCAAGTAATTGTCATCGTGACTCAGACCAGGCTCAGCAGGAAGTTTCAACAGAATTGACACTTGCTGGTCTCAGAAGGAATCAATGGATTCTTGGAGGCCTGAGAGGGAAGTTCCTGCAGAACTGACGCTTTTTGGCGGATCTTGTGAGTTTCAGAAGAGAGACAATTATAAGCGCAAAACAAGTGAAACTTGCGACTCCGATGTCGCTTCGGCTACGATGAAAAAGAAGCCCCAGTGTCACCGTGAGTACTCAGACGAGGCTCAGAATGAAGTTTCCACTGAATCGACAATTGCTTGCGGGTTTCAAAAGGAAGCTTCAAAGGAATCAATGGTTTCTTGGGAGCTTGAGACTAAGTTTCAACTGAACTGATACCTTCTTGCGGGTTTCAGCCGGGAGTCAACAAGCGCAAAACAAGCGAAACAAATCAATGATCAGTATTTATTTGCACCAAATCTGTTTGATAAATCATTGGGTGGTTCTACGCAGAAAAAATCCATAGAAAAGACTGCTACTGGTTCAAAGGGAGAGAGCCCCGTGACAGTGGCCTCCAAAACCGAGACGAAGAGAGTACCTCCCAACAGAGAGAAACAAAAAGAAGAGGGGACGCCGTGGGTTTCCGAGGTTTCTTGCGGACTCAAGAAGACTCTCACGGCTGTTGATCATTCTAAGAGGGATCGGCTCGTGCTGCCAACAAGACTGGTCCATGAACATATTTTGCCATTCTTGAATATGGATTCGTTCAAACAAGTCCAGAGCACGGCCGGCATGCCAGTCACCGTTTGGGACCAAGATTCTCAGTCGGAACATCAGTACTTTGTTTTCAAGATGAGGTATACTTACGCTTTGCATGGGGATTGGCACGAAGATTTCTGGATGAGGAGGGGATTAAAGAAACGCGATGTCAATGGACTTAACTGGGATTCCCACAAATCAAGGTTCATTTTCTGCGTTTTTCGTTTGGTTGTCAAACTCATTCCAACTCATCTCAATTCATCATTACAACTTTTTTAAATTCTAATACAAAATATAATAAATAATTTAATTTTTTCAAATCTCAAAATAATTTTAATATTTAAAAATAATATTCTAATAATATTTTATCATCTTAACTCAACTCATCCCAACATCCAAACGTACCCTTAGATCGGTCTCGAACGCCTCGATCGCGTCGACCCTGAAAATTTTTCCCAGAGACGACAAACATGCATATACGTAGGAGTACAAGGTGACAGTACTACTGTTGGATCAAGTTCTCAGTACACAAAATATAACCAAATTTAGTTTGGAGGAGCATTTGCTTTAATTTTTGCTATTTCTGGTTTAATGGCCACTGCTTCCTTTGTTTGGTCTGCTTGTCGATTCATCAAAATAGATGCAAAAAAAATAATAATTACGAATACATCCCAAGTGCCTGGAACTATTGTTCCATCGATCAAAAAATCTTCTTTGTAAGGATTCCAAGGATGCACGCTAGCTTCTTCGTTTTTGTTTTTTTTCAGGTAAAGTTGGAATTTTTTGTTTTTACTTTTAAAATTAAATATTAAAATAGTCAATATTATTTGACCTTTAAATAGAATACTATAAGTTTTTTCGTATGCAATCCTGCACCCATTTGGGAATGACCAACAATCCCACTTCGAAAGTTATACGGAGGTACAATTTAGTACTACAAAATTGGGAAAAAAGATGCCCAACTCTTCGCCTTTTATTTATTTATGAGAAATATTTAATCATAAAAAAATTAAGTAAAAATAAATTAAAAATTAACGTGATTTGATATGATGCATCAAATTTATTTACGGTCTTACAAAAAGAGATAGTTCAACTCTTTTGTTTAATGGACGGGACACCACATAATTTATGTTTTGGCGGCAATCTAAGTTATTAAAATCTTGTTTGTTTTTGAAAATAAGATAATATAAGTCAAAATTAAATAAAATATTATTAAAATATATTTTTTAATATTATTTTTATTTAAAAATTTAAAAAAATTAAAAAAATTAATTTTATTTTATATAAAAATTTTAAAAAATTATAATAATTAAATAAGATAAATTAATAAGAATCGTGACAACAAACGAAACCTAAATCGACCCTACTTCTAGTAACGGCCAGTAGCAAGGTGTTGGGTTAAAACAAAAACAATCTTATTTTAACGAACGGTGTTAAAAAGTCATTTAAGTTCTTATTTCCTGTCATCTGGACATGAATAATCTTAAAAATGGAGCATCGAGGTAGACTGAAAATGAAAATATGACTAATAAGGACCAAAATGGAGTTTTGCAGTTATCTCTTCCAATCCACCCATATTACAAAGTGAAGTTACACTATCATCCTAAACTACCCATATTACAAAGTGAAGTTGTGCAGTTAACTCTTCCAATCCACTATCACTATGTAAAACAATCCAGTTAAATAGTACAAACTACAGTGGGTTCCTACCATAGATACAAGTTAGGGCATAGGAATTCTCCCCTGCCAACCAAATTGCCTTCAAATTCATTGCCTCCCTTTGCGGGGCTTGAGTGCAGAGGAACTGCTAGCAGAAGTTTTCCTAGCACCTGACAAGCATTACAAGGACATTGGAAATTTTGGTAGACAAAGATTAGGGAGAGAAGGAAAGAGTGGTGAGGTGCTAAGAACTGACTAGTGAAGGCAATAAACCACCAAAATGACTATTGATCGAGTCATATGAAAGAAATATGTAAATTTACTTACTTGGTGATGACATCTTTGAGGACTTTCTGGTCAGTGAAAGCCGAGACGAGTTGGTCTGCACCAGCTTTTGGGGAGGCTTTGGAAGTTTAGATGGTAAACTCGGCCTGCGTTCAAGCAGAGGTGGCCTGTGCTCAAGCAAATATAAAGAAATTGGGCATCACATTAACTTATGTAAATGTGATTTGATAACTAGCAATGTTGAGTGAAAGAGCTCACAGGCATAAAACCCTCAACCCCCATTTTAGGCCTCAAAGGAAATGTCACTGTGTTTACAACTGAGAGCTTTTATCAAAATACCGAATGCAGCAGAGATGCTGCTGGAACAAAAAAAAAATCTAGAACAAAAAAGAAAGCTAGGAAGTTTTATCATTGGAACTAGAGATATGATAATAATTGGCAGTAAGAAGCACATGGAAATAAGAAAGACTTACTTCTCTTTGTTCCGAGAGGGTGTGCACTCGGAAGCTGTGTTTTCAGGTGGTTTTGCTACTTCAGGGAATAGGGTGTACTCCACAACACTGCATATTGAGCCTTCAGTTTCTGTTCCCATTGAAAGCCCACCATCAGATATATCACTTAATCTTTCCTCAGAATCTGCATCCCCAAAGCCCAAGAGCTCAATGTCTTCCTTAAAATCCTGACCTTCATCCCCTCCAGATAGCTTCAATTGAGGAGACAATTCCTTCTGGCATCTACGAAATTCATCCATTGACGGCTGAGAACCAGCTTCAGAGTGCTTATCGCTGCTCTCTGAACAGTTGTCCATATCTGAAGCTGCTCTCTCCAAAATCCCTGAGCCTTTTGCTCCTGTCAGTCTTTGGCTTTGTCGAGAAGTCCCAATGGAAGGTCTCCTTGGAGAGGAAGACCCATACCTAAATGAGGTCATACCACGCTTTGTACCATTGGCATTAGCCTTGAGAAGCTGCAAGTGTCCAATCTCTTCATTTTTCTTTGCAACCATGTCCTTGAGGGATGCGACCTTCAAGGAGAAAAAGGAATCAGATGGAAAAGAAAATTCAAAAGAAGAGGGAATCAAAGATGTTTGTAAAACTTTAAAGAAAGGTAATCAATTAAGGCCCAACTTGTGCCCTCCAACAATTTCCCATGCTTTTACTCCCCATAGATGAAAACATGGTAGGCCTAGTATGGTGGGTAAGGGAAACGGTCTTAATGGCCTTCCAAATAAACTCATGTCGAGTAAAGTGGACTTTATGGATAGGCTCCAAGGAGCAAGGATCTTCCACCTTTAACCAATATAGCCGTATTTAGAGCTTAATAAGTCAAGAAATCCTGAATCAGATCCTATCAAGCTCACATGCAAAAATCTGTGAAGGGTTTTTTAATGCAGACGGTTTTGTGGATGAAATTCAGATTCAGGAAAGGGTGGCGCAAATATGACCACTACCGTGCCTAACATGGACAACTTAATAAAATCACAAGCAGTTACAACCCACAAGCTATTGCAAATTCATTCTCAATCATTCCTAGTTGACAGGTCATTGCTTTCAAAGGGTCATTGATTATTGTAGGATTTAATCTTTCTGTTTTTGTGATACACCAACATTGTCGATAATCTTGGGAAAGACCTAGCTAGTTTAGAGTGAGAAGCTTACAGGACCTCGCCAAAAGAAAGCAATTAAGAGGAAAAAGATACAGCAATCTGAAACATCTGCTTGGTATTGTTGAGAGCAGTATACATGAGTAAGCAAGTTAAGAAGAATAAAATATTGGACCTGTTCCGTAAGTTCTCTAACATCTCTTCCCTCTTTGTTGCTCTGAGCAGCACCTAACTCTACACCAGAAACTCTCTCCGCAAACTTCAAGGTACTTATAGTCTCAGAGTGGGAATCTATATCCGGATTAAGCTGTACAAACATAAGGGTTTTTGCTTGACCGCCTACAATTTGGAGAAGACAAATGAGCTAAAAGATAAAACAAGTCACATTCATAACTTATTACCATAGTTGAAGACCAAAAAAAAAAAAAGTACCTAAAGAAGTCTGAAGTACTTGAGTTAATTTGCTATTTCTGTATGGTACATGTGGACTCTTCTGTGCTAAAGCAAAAATTACATCTCCAAGAGCTGATAGTGATTTGTTTATATGTTGTGCCTCCCTAAGCCTATCCCCAGTTGCTTCAGACCGACCCACTCTTTCACTACCAGCAAGATCTACCAAATGTAGATTGCCACGCAAAACAACATCGGTCTCCAAGTCCGTGCCTCGAACATGAACAGTGAGAATGCTGCACCATATGATTGAATAAATCCATGCCAAATGAAAATAACTGAACTGAAAAGTGGTTGGCAAACGAACTGAGGACTGAGAATAATACCTATGGGATCTACTACTTCTTTCATTCAGGGCTGTGGCACCAACTGCTCGATTCATTAAACCAATATTCATTAACTCCAGGACATCAGCGGTTGATTGAACAGGGTGTATGCTTGCCTCAGGGACAGCTAACCCATTCGGTTGTGTGGTGTTCCAAATCCCAAGTGTGTGCAAGTCAAAGAAAACAACAGGCTTTTCCATAGGAAAAAACTACTATGCTGCCCAATAGTTACCGCTCCATTTGACTGCTCAGTGTTTTTTTTTTTTTTAAATTAATGATGAAGGAAGTGATTTTAAGTGTATTGGTGTGTTTTTTTTTTTTAAAATATTTAAATATATTAAAAAAATGTGAATAGAAAAATAAATAAAAATAGCAGTATAAACGAGTAGCACCACTCCTTTTCCATAACATAATAAGGTGAGAGGAGCAGCCAAGATCTACTCAGAATTAAATGGTCACATGGAGTGCATCCTACAATCAACAGTGCAATTGAATTAAAGCCAACAAAAAAATAATAAAGGATATCTTCTTTGAGGGCCATTGATTGAGAGTAGATCACGGACTTGTTCGTTATATATCTCAACCATTTGAACAGCAATTTCATATGCAATGGAGCTTTTCCGGCTTTGAGAAATTTGAAAAAGATCATTTAAAGCTCTATAGTTAACTCCCCAGTCCTCTTCTGACATTATATTAGGCCCACTCTGGATGAAATACAATAAAAGGTGTAAGGCAAAACTTTAGAGATGTAAAACTGATACAATGCGAAATATTTTCATACCATTGTATAGGTCTTTCCTGAGCCAGTTTGACCATAAGCAAATATGCATACATTGTATCCATCAAGGACAGACCGGATTAATGGTTGAGTGTCCATAAATACCTCCTCTGTCAGCACATGATTTAAAATGAATAAAAATTAAAATGCCAGAATGTTTTCACTAATAATGAAATACATCAGTTAGAAGAAAAGGTGTGACCAAAAAAGTAAACATCATTCATTTACAAATTAATACCTTGAGTAGATGTTGGACCAAAAACCTTGTTAAACCTGAACTGCCTACGGCTATCTTTCCCTTGTTTAAAGGGATTCACAATAACTAATTCACCATTTTCACCAATATATTCCATAATGGTCTGCTTCTTACTTTGTCCTGGAAGAAATGGTCTTATGCGACAATACACTCTAATATTTCCTACATAAGAGAGTGAAAAAGTAAAATGAAAGGCATTAGCTATGAGCACAGAAAAATAAATAAGAAAAAAAGGCACTATCTAAGAACCAATAAACTCCAGCAACAACCAAGAAGACCAAATGCTGCACCTTTCAAGTCCTGAACTTCGTTATACAACCTACGATTTTCAGCTAGAACTACATGGTAATTTTCAGCAGCTTCTGTTAGTCCTTTAATCTTCAATCCTGTTCAAGAAAAAATACTCGTGAGAAAATTCCCAAACAAAGATAAATGCACAATATTTAGTACAACATAAACTATGAATGATCAAACCTACCCAGGTAATAGAATTCCTCTGGATAACTTTTTTTTGTCTTCAAGACTTCATATTTTATGGACTCTAAAGCTCCCTTCAATTCCTATGGATAAAACCATGTTATAGATCAATTTTCACAAGATATAAGAATGGGAAAAATGAAAATTAAGACAAACCTGCAAGGCTCCAAATTGATAATCTATAAAGCTCAGGTAGATTCGCTCTTTCTTCTTCCATCTCATTGATTTAGATTCAGAAAATGCCTCAAGTTTTTCTACCTTCTTTCTTGCAATTGTTAAAAGGCACTCAAGTTCCTCCAACTTTTTCTCCAACTCAGCTTTAGCTTCCTTAGAGTTTGATTCTAATAGCAAGCAATGATCCTCATGTGTCCTTTTGGCCATTTCGAGTTCTTGTTTTAGTGTCAAAATTTCCATATCACTACGATCCTTCTCTTCCTGTAATTTTAGCATGTCTTGCTCTTCAAGTTTCTTTTTATCTTCTATTTTGGTCTTCTCAATCTGCAAGATCCACATAAAAATATGTTAGAAGTAATAATAACTCACTAGGAAAATAACTAATAACCCTGTTGCAGCAATGGTTGTTCTTTTGCAAATGGGGAAAATAATAGTTACCGTTATCCCCACTTTCCAGTTTTTTGTTTTTATCAGCTTTACAATGTGATAATTTTTTTTGCATAATTGAAATAAGCAATTTACGTTGTGTAAATAAGAGAATTTACGTTGCATATGGGATACAGCTGTGTAAATAAGAGAATTGACGTTGCACATTTTTACAAATTATAGAATATAATAGATTGAGATTTTGTATAATAACAAATTAAGAAAAGTGAAATTAATGGATAGGTATTTTTCATTTGTAACAGTACAACATTGGATACATGACATCAATTTGTAGAGTTAACCATGATAAGTGATGGTGGTTCTAAAGCTCTTCAACATATTTGGGAGAGATAAATAACGTTCATTACGGGAAGGAACTTAAGGAGTACTTAAAATGGATATAATATCTAGCATTTATTAGTTAGGATTATTATAATCAAAGCTCAACCAAAAAAACATGTTTCCATAGAGTTGAATACAAGGACAGGGCTAAGAACAGTCGTGCACCTTTAGCTCTTGAAGTTGTTTCATGACAACCTAGAGGAACAAGAAGGGTTAAAATCAATTGGGTGAAACAAAAACAAAATGCATGCATATGAAACCAAGTGTACCTCAATTTCTTCACTAGTCCCTGTTGCAAGCGTTTCGAGCACTCTTATTCTTGATTGATACTTCTCCTCTCGAACCTTAAAAAGCTTATTTTGCTGCAAGCATGGAACAATGCATAAAATTATTACTCATGAGCAGTATAAAATTGATTTTTGGGGAAAAAATCTAAAGCACTTTACAGTTTTTAAGTTTCCTGCTACGGTTGAACTTCGCTCTTCTATCACTTGCATGACTTTTCTCAACAACCATGCCACAGGCTGGAAATTTTGGGGGGAACTAGTGAGTGATCCCAGTGGAAAAATAAATAGAAAGAATACATTAGTTCAAGGCATGCTATAGTTGTATGGTAACCGTGCATCCTCTTACTGTCATACATTAGGTATGTCCCCATTCTTTCTTAGCAAGCTATCATCCAAAATGTTATTCACAGTGTTGAAAAGTAATCGAGTAGTAGCCTTCTGTGAAAAGAATTGCAGCAAAACATGAGAACATCATCAAACTTAATAGAAAACCACAACAGACCAGATAGGTTTAAAAAAATGAGCTTACATCCAAATTGTTTGACTTGATTAAATCTACAATTTTGGCATCAGAAGAATCAGGTAAACATCCTTGGTTTGATTGCAACATCTCATTAAACTTATATCCAAGATGATGTATTAAAGCATCTGATGGCTCTACACGAGAAAAAAAATATATAAATGCAAGACGAAATGAGCAAAATTAAAAATTAAAACATCAAAGAAAAGTAAGATAAATTTGGCAATCAGAACAAGATGTTTCACATTGAGGCCCCCGGCCACACCTCTGTCTCTCTTCAGTGGTTGCCTAAGATGCCCAAGATAATGAACTGTAAGGCCAATGGCACCTCACACAGAATGAGACCAAGTGAACCAACCTTAGTCCCCACTCCCACCCCTCTCTCCCTATGCCTGTAAATCCTTAGTTTCGTAAAGCTCAGTGACTGAATCTCATACATATAGTCACTCATTAAGTAATGCAGGCCACCATGCCAAACATATTTCCTCCAAACAGCCGCTGGTGATGCATCACATATTGCATGCATGATCTAAATGCATCTGTTGTTTGAATTTACACACAAATATGCCATGAGCAGGGTGTCATGCGCACATAAATATTTTGTTCCCTTTCAATTGAGATATTGATGAGCATACCTGAAGGATCATGCAAAGCACATTGAAATTGGGCATCAACTGAACCTCTATGCCATTCTCCCCCATTTTCAGCTGGATGCTGTCCAGATGACAAAACAGGCCCTTCAGAGTGATCAATTTCCTTTGAAAAGCCTACCTCTAGCAGATCCCATCTTTTTCTTAATTGATTTTGGAAGTTTTCTGTGCCAACATTAGAGTTCAAATGCACTCTAAGAGTATTAAGGCACTGCAAAACAGGCACCATTGATCCCTGCAAAATAATCTCAGACAATTAACTAAAACAAACAAAAGAAATTTCAGAAATTATAAGAGATCGGGAAGCATCCATGATTTGAATTTCTGCAAACCAACTGCAGGTGCAAGTTTGCTTGAGTTGGGACAATTCAGCAAAACCCGGAACTGAACTGAGCCTTGCTTTCACAGAGCAGGGCAAGTTGATTTTTCTTTGAGGTTGATGGATACTGACCTAGAATATTCCCAATTACTTCTCTCAAGGTTGGGTCAATTCAAAAGCATTAAAATAGGTATGAGGCGACCTAAGGTCCGGGCTCAATGTAACATACCCAAGACCAAGTTATATGATTGACAGGTGCAAAGAAATCAGGCTACTATGTTTGCAATATTAAAAGAAGGTACCTGATCTAGATCTGCTAGTTCAAAGCCAGGAAATCCTATTTCATTGATAGCTGCCAAAAACTTTCTGACATTTGGGACGCTCTCAGAACTGCCTCCCTAAAGTAGACAAAAAACTGTTCAATTGAGAAAAAAAATTTGGGAAAAAAAGAGAGAGGAGACAGAACAATTAAAACTCATAACAAAAAAAGAAAATATCAAAAAAGGTTATCGATGGATAAGACAAAAGGTAATCCTACCATTTCTATCAAACCAGGCCTAAGCTTGTTCAAGATGCTGCATAAAACAGTGCCATCAATCAAGTATGCTCTCAATTCTTCCTCCGAAGCTTCCAATGGCAAATTTAAATGAGGAAGCACACCATTTAACCACCCCACCAGAGAAGTTTGCTGGTCACCTGAAAAGTACAAGTCAAAATGTAAAACAAAAGGAAACGGGAAAGTGTGAACAAGTTATGTGGAAATGAATATGGGGAGAGAGAGAGAATAACTTGGGTAACCTTCAGCCATACCCCCAAAACTTTCGCTCCTGAGCTGTTCAACATCTTCACCATGAGCCCCATTTGAACGTAATCCGCTATTTTCACCTTTGAGTGGCTCTAACCAGGTGCTCATGACGAGACCTCCCAAATGCCTTGTTTCTAAGATCAACCCTGGACACAATGCTACAATTAAACAGTTTTCCGAACGTAATTTAGAGCAAGAGGTCTACGATAAGAATATGGAATATATTCAGTAGAAACACCGAACCAAAAATGCAGGTGTATATGCCTCACTCGAGGAAGCATAGCATACCATACGTTTTCAAAGACTAAAAATTAGCAAATGATTGGATCCGCAGATTGTTCCATTTATTTGTATCATGCATGCATGCATACATTCATACACACACACACACACACACACACACACATATATATATATAACTAAAAAATTAAGCCCCAGGCATCACAAAGACAGCATGTATAAAACTCAGGAGTCTCAACAGAAAAACGAAAAAGAAAAATCTTCCCAAGCAAGCAATTAGTTTTCCAAGCCTTCATAGCAAGTATTTCACCTCAGCTGATGTAAAACCTCACAACCAAGTTTCATATTATAGACAGTAGCAGTTTGATTCTAACAGTACTGTGACGCTAAATTAAATGGGTGATTTTTATCCTATAAATTTTATCTTATTACAATTATCAACACAAAATAAAAAAGGAAAGGAGCTAGAGCTCATGGGGAACCAAAATTCTTTTCTTCTTCAACACTTTCGACCATAAAAAGCTCCATCCACTTTTACTCCTACAATTTTTTTGCTTAGTTGAGTTAAATTTCTCATGCGTATGCTAAACAAAACAAACAGAAAAAGTAAATAAATAAATGCACGAAGTAAAGCTACTTCAATGAGCATAATTTAATACAGAATAAAAGAAAAACAAAAGAAGCGCTTTCTTTCTGTTGCATTGTCTTTCCTTCCAGATCAGATCCGAACGAAACCCAAAATTTTGCAGGAATGGAGGCTCATGGAGAGAATGTGGCTAACAAAACGAACCTGAGGATTCATGTAGGATTCCGATATGGGATAGAGATCTTCGGAAAACAGGCCAATGGACTGGCTCTGAGATTGGAGACGTACCAATGTACAATACACAAGACAGCGAAAGGGCGCGGGCGTTCGGGACCGATCCGGTGGAGAACTGAAAGCGTAATTCTGTTCGTTGGGGGCGAAATTCAGGCCCGAGATTTCAGAGACCGGAGCGATGACAGTCTGTGAGAGAGAGAGAGAGAGAGGTCCTTTTTCTATTTTTCGTTTTATCCTGAATCTTTTTGAAAAAATAATGAGGGGCTGCGATTTTAGTTTAATTGCGTTTCCCCCCAAATAATTTTGGAGTTCCCTTCCCGCCTTAGCACTTTTCTGTTTTGGTCGAGAAATTATTTTTAGAATGGATAAGTTTTAAGTAATTTTTTTCTGAAAAAAATAAATAAATTTAAGATTTATATAATAAATTCTATTTTAAATAATAGATTCTACTTTTTTAAAAGTTTGTATACCTTAAAACTATATCTAACATTATTCTTATTTATAATTTGATATAAATACATTATTTATTACAATTATAACTATCTAAAAGGTGTTTCTACTTACAAAGTGCGTGAATAACACATATTTCATATTTAAATAATATTATAAATTTAATTTATAAATATTTATTTTTTTATAAATTAGAAATATCGGCATTTAATTTTTAAAATTAATTTTTATGTTAATTAACGTGAGAAAACAACACAACTGGAACAAAATAAACCAAACGATCAAGCATGCATGGGGGAAGAATGCACCATGCAATGCAATTGTGTATGAATGGATAAAATAGAATCTAACCGGTGATAGACGGTTTCTTTTTTTTTTCTTTTAAATAAGTGGTGAGTAGATTCTCGAACAATGATTAACGTTATTTCTGCTTGATTCTCCCGAGTTAATGGAACAAGCAATGCCGTCGTCTCTGTCGCATGTGACTTTCTTAATTTGTAGGAAAAAAGCTCGATATATCCGTTGACATGCAAAGCGAGACTACTCTTGATCTAGTCAAAATGGGTACTTGTATGATGTTGTTTCTATTGTCTCAGCTTGCATCATCGGTGAGTTTGGATGTTGAGTTGAGTTTAGTTGAGATGATAAAATATTATTAGAATATTATTTTTTAATATTAAAATTGTTTTAAGATTTGAAAAAGTTGAATTGTTTATTATATTTTGTATTGGAATTTGAAAAAGTTGTAATGATGAGTTGAATTGAGTTGGATTGAGGATCAAACGCAGCTTTATATTTTAAAAAAGTGCTACAAATTTTATAAAAAATAAATTTATAAAATTGACATAAATTTATATAATATATTATATCTATTTTATAAAAAAAATAACTTTATAATCAAATTCACTACATCAACTAGGCCGATTTGTAAATTTATTTATATATATATATTTTTTTGCGTTCCAGATTGAATTTGCAGATTCTCGATTCTCAATAACATCTCATTGACATGAATTTTGATGTGCTTAAGAGATCATTATAGTGTGAATAATATTATTATTTTAATGAATATTGTATTTTCTAACCATAATAGATTATATTTTAAAGAGTAATTATTTGCATGAATTCCATATAGATAAGTCTTGCGCAATTTGTTTTGTAAGAAAATGAACTTAACCATGAAGAAACATAAAAAAAATGTATTGTTTTTTTAGTAGAATTCGATTTTTTACAGATAAAATGTGTAATGTTAGAAATACTAAATCAAAATATGTAGCAGAAGTAATATTACCTCGTGAGTAAATTGTAAATCTAGTGCGATTGTTCCACGAATTTTTCAGCGTTGTTGTTCTTCTACGATCTTCACATCGATAGTGTAGCGTGTTGCTGGATAAAACTAGAGTAACACTTACAAATTTTATAGTCTAAATGCCGAGACTATATAGAACTATTTGAGAGAGAGATTTTCTGTTTTTTTATGCAAGTGTCTCATACAAATAAATTGGCCCTTAATGGTCAGACATCTAACCTCATGAACCATTTCATAACATTTAAGAGAAGGTGAATAAGTGCTTACTATAGGTACTCATTTCTTACACATAAGACCTGTACACTTAAGAGATTTCTATAGAACATTACTTTATTTTAAATAATTTTATGCATCTACCGTTTAACATAGATTAGTTAATGACAAATTGTTCAAAGTGCTGCTCAAGTATGCGAGGTAGCTTGGTGCGCACTGAAAGTTTTGGACCAACAATTTTCTTCGGATTTTGACCGGCAACATTGTACACAACGTTAATCTTCAAACCACGCGGCGACTAGGGCTCACGTGACACTCGGCGCGCCTTTTACGCATCCCCTATACTGTTACATACATGCCGAAAAGAAAAGAAAACCCTAAAATCTGAAAACAGGGTCCCAAAGGGCCAAAACCAACCCCCGAAGCCTCGCTTGCTTGTGCAGCTCCAATGGCGACCGAAGCACCAGATCAAAATCAGACCCCACCGGAGGCTGCCATTCAATCCATCACGATTTCTGACTTCCAAACCGAGGTGCCATCCTCGAGCTCCTTGAACCCAACCAACGAGTACTAATCTCTCGCGAAATTCACTCATATGTGCTTTATTGAGATTCTCTATTTGTGCGGATACACATAAGCATCTAGTTTTGGCTTATTTGTTTAGTTTTTTTTTTTTAATAATGGATCTGATGTAGGATGAGCTTGGAGGAGAAGTACCAGATCGTGAGGAGTGTTGGAGAGGAGTGTATTCTCGAAGATGAGCTGCGAAATCTACTGGATAAGAAGCCCGAACCGATCTGTTACGACGGGTTCGAGCCCTCTGGTCGAATGCACATCGCTCAGGTAGTACTGCTTTTCGTATATAAAAATCTTTCGAAGACTTCTAATCAATTTGTCATTTTCTTAGTTAGTAGATGCATTTCTACTCATGGTTGTGGTATACCTAATTACGTATGAAGAAACATGAATTGTGTACTTTCGGATGTATATTGTTCTCGCAGAAAGATTATACTATTGAAAGAGCATGAAGGGCAGGGCATAGCCATAGCTTTGAATTTTTTTGACTCTTTCATTAAAAGAACGAAACCTAGACGGGACAGGGCGTCTCTTGTACACAAACCCGATTTATTTTTATTCCTTTTTACGTAATTCTGAAATTATTGTTTGACTATTCGTAATTATTGAATTGCCCTGGGTAGATCCTTTTTGGAAAGAGCTGTTGGAATCTCGTGTGTGGGGGGCAGGTTTTGGTTTCTCTATGACTTATTCTCTGAGATCTGAAAATGGGTATATTTGCTAACTTGGTCCACAGGGAGTTATGAAGACTATAAACGTGAACAAGCTGACATCTGCAGGGTGCAGAGTGAAAATATGGATTGCAGATTGGTTTGCCCAGCTAAACAATAAGATGGGGGGTGATTTGAAGAAAATCGAGACTGTTGGGCACTACTTGATTGAGATTTGGAAAGCTGTTGGAATGGATTTGGAAGGAGGAAAAGTTGAATTTTTGTGGTCATCAAAGGAAATTAATTCAAGGGCACATGAGTACTGGCCTCTTGTTATGGATATAGCTCGAAGGAATAAGCTCCCGAGGATAATCAGGTAAATAATTGTATGAATTTTTCAATAAGCTGGTTATATCGTCCTTTTTTACTTATAGTTTGCTGTTTGTCGTCACAGGTGCAGTCAAATTATGGGTCGAAGTGAGCAAGATGAGTTGACTGCAGCCCAAATTCTCTACCCATGCATGCAGTGTGCTGACATATTTTTCTTGAAGGTGCTTGCCTTTTTCCTTTAGTATTAAAATATTCCCCTTTATTGCCCTGGTCAGTGCGCTTGGAGACTGTGTCTTGCACTTCCTTGTTTGGTTGAAAATTGCACGAGATTTTGCAAATGTTTGTTGCTGCTAAGTGGAGGCAATATCCAGCAGATTCACTTCCAGCATGTTGAGATATGTTTATAAGTTTGTTGGTGCCAATGGTTATGCGGTGAAAATGATGAGGATAATGATGAAAGTGCTGTTCTGGCTACCGATTTAACTTTATTGTCACTACTATCAAATATGCTTTTGGATTATGGAGGAGGCAATTGCTGTAACTCTGTTAAAACACATTATTGTTAACTATATAAAGTGCATTTTTCCCAAAATAGGCCGACATTTGCCAACTGGGAATGGATCAGCGGAAAGTGAACGTACTAGCAAGAGAGTATTGTGATGACATCAAGAGGAAGAACAAGCCTATTATTTTGTCACACCGTATTCTCCTAATCCCTATACCAACGATTTCTATGTTTTTGTATCCTATAATGTTTTACATGAATCCTTGTGAGGTGTTTATTACTTTTGCTTAATGGTGATTTACAGACATGTTACCTGGTTTACAGCAAGGGCAGGACAAGATGTCAAAAAGTGATCCATCGTCCTCCATTTATATGGAAGATGATGAGGTAGGGTGCTGGCAAAGGGGGTATTAAATTGTCATTTAGTTTGGGGAAGGGTTGCATTGCCTCGATTGGTTGCATGTAGAACATGCACATTTTGAGATATGAAAGTAGGTTTTAACCTGAAACTTAATTTCGTGACTGTCGTAGGCTGAAGTGAATTTGAAGATAAAGAAAGCTTACTGTCCTCCAAAGATTGTGGAAGGAAATCCTTGCTTAGAGTATGTAAAGTATATGGTTTTACCTTGGTTTAAGGAGTTTGTCGTAGAGCGCAATGCAGATAATGGTGGTTGTAAGTAAGTTTTATGGTTTTCAGGATGGCAGTATTTATTTCATTTATTTAAGGCTAGGACTGTGCATTTGAACCAAAATTAATTCCCACAAAAATGCTTGTTCCTTAAAAGAGTGCAGTTGCCCTGAGCTGTTTTGCCGAGCCAATTTCTATCTGAAACATTGATTCCAATTGTTCTCTTACACTGCCTTGTTCTTATCCAGGACCTACAAAAACTTTGAGGAATTGATTGCTGACTATGAAAGTGGAGAGTTACACCCAGGTGACCTTAAACCGGCTCTGTCAAAGGCATTGAATAAGATACTTGAGGTATGTTCTCATTTATATTTTCTTAATGCTCTTTAGGTTAGCTAATTAATGCGACTGTTTGACTGATGTGAGATAAATATTATCGGACTCCTGCAAGCCATTACTATCTTGTATTATGCTTAATTTGTGGGGAACCTTTGATTGGATGAGCTCTGTTCATCGAGTACCTGCTATGTATTTAAAGAAGTGAAGAGTCACCCACCCGTGGGTAGCCCAAATGGTTAGGGTGAACTTGTGTGCATGTGCCCCATGTCACAGGTTCGATTACTCTGGGATCAAACTGTGATTTAAGTGGGAGGCCATGGTGTTGGATTGTTGTGCTAGTCGATGTTATGTCAGCTCAACATCTTTGTTATGTCAGCTGTCTCTAACTGCTTTGTTCTGTCCATTTGCAGCCCGTAAGAGAACACTTTAAGAAGGACAATCATGCCAAGGATCTATTGAAAAGGGTTAAGGTATGCTCATTTAACTAAAAATTTTGAAAATTTTATTTTCTGTTTTGATTTTGATTGTGATTTTCATTTTCATTTTCTCATAACATTTGGCTTTAAATCACAAAATATTTTGGTTTATTACATTCCATTGTCATCAATTAATTTGTCCTCATTTTATTTCTGTTGGGAAACTCAACCAACGGTTTCTTGTTTTTTGTAGGCTTATAGAATTACAAGGTAATGCGGAATAGAGCCTTCGACTCTTGTTCTTGTCGAATTGGTGGATGTAAGGTCTGATACGTGTCAAACGGCTTGCTGCCATTGCACTCATTTGAAACATTTATCACGTTGTACTGCCGTTCTAGGCCACTTGTATTCTTTTAGAAAGAAACGATAGTATGTTCATTGTTCAGATATTTTTTACTTAATTATGTTTCAGATCCAATGACTACAAGAGCAAGGCAAAACCTAGAGATTATAGGTTTGCTTTTTATATGCAACTATCAAATAAATGCATTTTCAACATATATTGAAATTCCCAATTTAGGAAGGAATTCAAATCAGAAGTAGAAATGAGAATGTTAACACAAAAATATCAATCAAATTTCTCCAGGCATTGCTTTGCGTAGCGGCATATTGGTAGTGGGCATAAATTACACTTCCTCAGCCGTTCAACAATGCCAGGGACAATGTTCATAACTTCATAGTAAATGTGCAAGCGTGGCATGCATGTTGCTTCTAACATGCATGTCCTTATCGAAGGATCGATTCAGCGGGTCCTCTTCATAACATAAATCATTTTGGTCAGTTTTCATCAAATCATGCAACATGGCTCTACCAAACACTCAAAAGAGTTTTGTTGTTGGAAAGTGCTGAAGCCACCACCAACACTTTCCACCGAGAAGGTACCCCGTACCCCGATTCATTTTATTTTTAATATTTATTTTTGTTTTTGTTTTTGTTTTTGTTTTTGTTTTTTTATTGTGTTTTTTAATTTCTTTTATATATATTTGTATTTTGTTTATAAATACATTTAAAAAATACTCTACAAAAGAAAAAAAAAAATCTACACAGTCGGTGGAATTCATTATGGAATTCCTCGGTGGCTCTAGCGGCCCCATTTGTTGTTTACACGTGTAAATACTTCACTTTTTACGGAATTCATAACCGTTGTAAACAAAATCAAAACATTAGCCCAGAAAGTGATTGACCTAGGCCCAAAATGATAGTGGGTCGAATTCTTTCTCAAAGCCCAAAAGAGAGAGAGAGAGAGAGGTCTTCTCGCTCTTGAACCAGTTGCAGGGAAATAGCAAACGTGCGGAGTCGCGCACCGATCATAACCGCCAGAAATGGAAGAAAATGAAGAGCGAGAAGCTCAGGGAGAGGGTTACGAGGCCAATCCAGAAATCCTAATCTCGGAACCGACAATCGATCCTCCCTCCACGCGTCCTCAAACCCCGCCCGAACCTTCCGAGAAATCAAATCCCGCTCTTGGTCAGACCGAGATCCTCAGGGCCCTAGAGGTCGTGGAGAGAGACTCTGTGGCCATCGCCGAGAGCTTTACTTCTCTCTTCTCTTCACTTCGTTTAGCTATCTCCGAGGTAAAACTTGGCTGGTTTATTTTGATTGATTGATTTAATTATTTATGTTTTTTGCCTTTTATTTTCTGTTTGGCTGGCGAGAAAATGTGGGAAATTTATATTTTCTGTTTCAGTGTTTTGGCTACTAAATTATAGATTAGCTTTCGTTTAAAAGCCCTCTTATTACAGTTTCTATTTTGCTTCCGATAAAATCAAGGAAAAGGAAAGAATTAAGTAATGCTAGAGAGCTCCTCCTATCTGACAAAAATTTGACCAACGGTAGTGCCGACTCACCACTGCAGCTGACGAAAATTTGAGAAATTTTTTTATATATGAAGACATCTTCTTTAATTGAGGTTTCTCGCCAACCAAATAGAGCATAATTTATTTCCAGTCTATCTTAGTTCATGCTTGTGGCCATTGCTGAACCAATACTATTGGCTGTTCAAAATTTTCGTATTTCAGAGAACACTTTATCTGATGGAACAATGCGAATATTGTAGGTTACTGGTAGTTCGGTCAATCATATGCATTGCTTCACAGATGCTGCGGGCTGCCTTCAAGAATCTGGTAAAAGATTATGTAACGTATAGATATTTTATATAATGCTGCTATCTAGGTTAGCTAGAGAGCCTAAGACTGTAATTATCAATGTTGGGATGTTAAAAATCATGATTGCCGTTGTGGTGACTACTTTGTTCGAATGCTGGATCTTTCTATTCTTTTGCTATGCAGTTTCTTTTTTTCTTTTTCTCTTTTTATGGGTAAATATGAAACAAATAAAGGAAACATATACACTCAACAACGCCTTCTGCTTGCAGTTCTTGATGCAGCAACAAAGGGGAATCGGTACATAAATTCATGTCTCAGGTATTTTTTTTAAATGCCCACCTTCTCCATCCTTTGATTTAAAAGATATTACAGCTTAAATAAAACCATTTGACTTTACTTGGGCTGTGCCTATTCGTATTAATATAATATTAATGTTTACCTACAAAAAAAAAACCATTTGACAAGGCCGTCACAAGGGTCACTGCATGTGAAATTAGGTCTTCTCTAGGTTTATGCCCATTTTTACATGTGAAGAAAATCGTGCATGCCCATCCTTGAATTTGATGTGAATATGTCTCTTGAGTTCTTTCACCTTGTGATAAAATGGTGTCTTCGTTAATGTTACAAGAGCAATGATTTGTACAAGTCCCAAGTATACAAGCGTTGTGAAGGCCCTTTGTAAAATGTGGGCCTTACCATGAAAAAATGTAAAAAAGCAAGTCATTTTTTTCTGATGGGGTTACAAAAGGCCTGCGTGAGACTTGCTCACCTAATACTTGTACCTAACATCACTCATGTTGCAATGACCCATAAAGTTGGGAATGGAACTAAAAGTCTTAAACTACTAAAAAAATTGTCTTGGTTGATGTTGCAACACGTATATAAAGATGGGATTTCTAACCTGATGTGGACATTTTCACAGATTAAACGAGGAGATGAAGGGCATGGACAGTCTAGCTATACAGCTGTATCCTTTCTATTTGTTTCCTTACTTTATATAGCTGATGCATAGCTCGGTGTTACATAGCTCATGCATGTACCATATACCCTTTGAAGTTACTTATTGAAGGACCCAACAGCTCACCTCATTTTTTCCTTCTTCGAAAAGTCGAGGGAATCAAATGGTGGTTGCAGCACCTTCAGTTAAACACCAAATGTTATTATTTAACCACATTTAGGACCCTTTTCACCTGCTATATAATTTTAATTAATTAATTCTCTTATTGATATGACCTTAATTAATTCTTGTGAAGAAAGTTCCTGAGAAGAAACGTAGATGCTTTAGACACAGCTGTGAACAAGCTCCTCCGACTGCCATGAAGTTTGAGCTGCTCCGCTCAGTGGTTGCATCAAGTGCTTAGTCTTTTCCTTTACTTTGTAAATTATATGCTACCTGTATTCACTTGGGAATTGAGACTATTACAGACTTCATTTGTGATACTGCAGTGAGTATGAAAGTTCTCCCTCAACATGTTTTGAGTTTTAGGGTGAACAAGCTGTCCCCAGTCTGTGCAGACAAACCAGGAGATGTTTTACATTTCGACTGAGCCGCATGGGATTTCGTTAGCGTTTGTGGACTGCTGTATTTTCGGGTCAATCTTTGAATGGGCTTTATCTTTTCTTAACGATGAAGCCCCTTTTGAGAGCACAAAGATTATCTATTGAATCCCAACTCTTTACTGTAGGCCACTTATCTATTAACAAAGCAAAAGGGACATGTGGTCTAGGGGGAGGGGGAAAGATCACAGGAGGATCTAAGTTGATTGAGAGTAAGGTTGAATAATCAGCAAAATTGCCTCTAAATTCCTCATCTTTTATTTTTTTCGTCTTTGAATAATTCAATTTAGATTTGATCGAGAAAATTAGTGGTAGATTGTTGATTTCTCGTTTCTTACGTTTCCTGTAGTCCTCCTTTTCATGTACTCGTGCCAATGTTATTTTCAATTCGGGTGGCTTCCGTTGAATGTTAAGTCGACACTTGTTTTTTGTTTACTTGGTACATTAATTAGCATAAACCCAAAAATCTTTGACTAAAAAAAGAAAGATTATTAAACAATGACTTTTGTTGGAACCGACGCTTATTTTTTAACTGTATCTTTCACTACCACGCATAAAGCATTCAGTCGTCAACATGAATAATTGATTGATCATATGAATAAACTAAAAAAAAAGAAAAAAAGGTTGTTAGATAATGTATTTTAACACCAATTTGAACCACTGGTGAGGATTTTCATGTGCCTAATGTACTACTTAATTGCGTTGTCCGGACTCTAATAAGTGCGTACCCACTAGGCCAATATCAAAATCATTCACACTATAATCTAGGTTGGAGACTCTAGAGCCTCGAGTTTAGACTCTCCACACACATATATATATATATATATATATATATATATATATATATATTACTGTAGGAACTATTGTTGCATAGAAAAATGCAGTTTGAGTTTTCCACCAAGGTTTTTGTCCAGGAAGAACGCGCCCCTACAGATCTAAGGGCAGGTTTGGGGCATGATCTCTCATTTCATTTTATTTTTAAAAATAATTTAAATATAAAAATTTTAAATTAATTATTATAATTTTTTCAAATTAATCATTACAGTTTTTTTTTAATTTTTAAATAAAAACTAATTTCAAAATTTTTAAATCTCAAACAAAAATAATATTATAAAATTATATTCTTATAATATTTTAACTTTATAATATTTTCTATCATACTTTTTTTCTCCTTTCCCAAAATTCAAAAAATACTCAACTGGCCTAAAAGGGTACTAAAGTATTATCAGATATTCTGAGAATACCTCACTACTATTTATTATTTTATTATTAATTTTTACCTATTTTTCACTACTATTCAATCTTCTATTATTACTTTTTCACTACTATTCACAGAATATTTGAGAATACCCCATTTGGCCACTACCCAAATGCAACTATCTCATAACTATTCACAAACTATTTTACTATTATTCATAAAATTTTCATTTCATCTCACTTTCCAAACGAACTCTTAACATCTTTTTTAAGTTCTCGTCTAAATTTAAAGATTTTAAAGGAAAGAAAAATAAATATATGAAATTGATCTTACAGTATTTATCACTATCCATTTACATTTTTTAGATATTACATGTCCTACTTTATATCATGTCTCTCTCTTTTCTATTCTATTGATTGACCATAAATTTTGAATAAGGAAAATGCTAATTATATATGCCCGATGCACGTGATCAATAGTGTATTTGCCTCTTTGAATGCACTATATGTCAACCACATTTTTGGATCATATGCATCGGGCATAATAGCGTAACCTTTGAAAGTTTGAATAAAGACTTGGAGATCCTTTCGATGCGCCAATAGTCATACACAGGATGGTGATCTCACTGTAATTGCACGCAACAAGCCGTTCTTTAAACTCATTCACCATGACCATCGTCTTCATTATCATCATCACAGATATCATTCAGCCTACAGTTCTTGAAAGGATAGATCTTGTCAAAGGGACATAAGGATCGTCCATCAGTGTCCTTAGTGTACAGCTTTTATGCTTGTCAAAATATGTTTGGCATTTTTACATAATCAGATCCATTGAGTGGATAGACTGCAAGAGGAGGGCCCCTTGATGTCAATTCATTCATTTTCCACACACGCATGCATACACATTTATTTTTATATATATATATATATATATATATATGTATGCTGTCATATACAGCCCACAAACACTACACTACACTACACTTTACTTTGCATTATTCTAGTAGGATATCCGCCAGAACCTGATTGGAGAATGCTGACTTATTCTGCAGCAAAAAGGGCTTGATATTTAAATGGTAGGTAGGGAAAAATAAAAGGAGAGAAAAGGGGACAGCTGTTTCAGATTTGTGGTTCTCAGGCCACTAATGTGCTTGCTGCTATCTCACATTCCATGTCAGTGTTTGGTTCGGCTTGTTTCTTTTTACTTGTCCACGGTTAGGAAGATCTTTTCTTTTTGCTCAAATTGATTGAACTTTTTATTAACTTTGAAGATCTATTGCCATAAGAAGATTGGTCTTAGAAAACAATGCATCCTTGGTGCTGAGTGCTGATGCATGCATACCTGCCACAATTGCCCTTAGTTTTTGCAGTGTCCATGCAGTACTAGTGGGTGGACGGTAGAGATTAACTGGTTATCAACAGTTAAATTAAAGTGAAATGGTAGAAATAAAATAAAATAACGATAATCACATATAGAACACCAAAATTTAAATAGTTCGGCTCAGTGTGAGTCTACGTCTACTAACAGAGTCGGTCTCAATGAGTTCACTATCAATAAAGTTGAAGTACAATAGATCAATCACAAAATCCTTAATCTCAGCCCTAATACACCTAAGGAACTTTGAGGAATCTCACAAAATGATCTCTCTTTCTCTTTGTATTCTAGCTACTCAAAGTCACAATACAATAAATAAAAAAAACATGTATTTATACTATACGGTGTAGAAAATCCTAATTGCGAACATTCATTGGAGTGACGTATCAAGTGAACAATCTGCTTGGTGTTTATTATAGCTGACTGTCGAGCGAGTGTTGAGATAACAATCTGCTTGGCGTTTGTTCGAGCTGAATATCAAGCGAGTGTCAAGCGAACAATCTATCTAGGACTCACTCGAGTGGATGTTGAACGAACAACCTGTTTGGGCTTCATTCGAGTAGACTGTCGAGCGAAGTATCGAGGCAAAATTCGCTCGAGCCAAGATTGTGTCACAGTCAAGCCAAGTCTCTAAAATGACGTTTTCAACAAGATTCAAGTCACATTACCATGAACCATGCAATAAGTGATAACTTTCAAGGTAAACACAACCAAGTCATTAAGATGAAACACAATGAATGCAAACTGCAAAACTCAGTTTATCTGCCCGAAGTGTGGTAACTCTATATAATATAGGCGACCATGCTTGATCACTTTTGGTGGACCACCACAATTTGGATGATCTCCAATTTTACAACTTCCCTCAATCAATTGGCAATTTATTTCAATCATTCTATTTGAAAGTCGTATGAAGAACACACTTTCTTGGCCATTGATGTGGAAACTTTTAATTTTTTAATTTTAATTCTTTTACAAATCAAATCATGCATATTCATAATATAGAAGACGTATCATTTACACCTACCTAGAAATAGCAAGTTAAACAGAAAACATATGATCTGCATATATAATTGAGGTTTGTTCTGTGTAGTACGTCATGATCTGCATGTCAAATTGAAGAGGAAGAACTAAAATGAAGAAGAGACTGGAGTTTTAACCACTTTCTGAACCAGGTGGCCATAAACAATAGGGTAAAACCTGGGGCCATGATTATGACGTTGAACTCGTCATGATGTTCTCGCCTGGGACCTGGGTGGGTTGCACTGCATTTAGATGAAAAAATCATGACAGAGTCTGCATGCATGCTGGCATCTCTTGTGTCAAGACTTGCAACAGAAAACTACTTCTCAATCACCAATTATATATAATCCGTGATACTTCCATCAAAGAAGCGGGTCCCCTGCATGCATGCGTGCATATGTACATCGAGCTGATCTCTTTGTAGCTTCGAAGACTCAAAACTCTTCAGAGGAAAAAAAATTCATCGGTTAACGTACGTACTTTGACAGGATCATGCACTTCATATTATTATTATTATTTTAATAATATTAACTTTTAATATTATTATTATTATTTTAAAATTTAAAAAATTAAAAAATTGAATTATTTATTATCTTTTATATAAAAAATAAAAAAATTTATAATAAAAAAATAAAATGAGATAAAATACTTTCACCGTCCAAACAAGATACATAATAATCTTGTCTTTTGTTTATAAATACGCGTGATTAATTATTGATTCCCATGTACAAGCTTGAAATAAATTAGATGCTTTGGAATTTTATAATATTACATTGTTGAGAAATGCTACACAACCTCCTACTATTCACCCACACTCCACACTCCATACTTTTTAATATTTTTTAATATTTTTTAAAAAAATTTTTTGAATTTATTTTTTTTTAAATATTTCAAATTTTTTATTCACTATTCATATAAAAAATATTTGATAAAAAAAAATTAAAAAAAAAAGGTGGAGTGTGGAGTGTGGTGAATAGTAGGAGGTTGGGAAGATTATTTCATTTTGTTACCATGTCTGCCGCTGTTTTCGATGCATATGATCTCACCCCACCACTGTTTTCCCGAGCTTTTGACCTTTGTCCATGAGTGATTGCATGTGACATTGAGACCCAATATTCAGATCCCATGATTCATCTTCATAGACTATGTAATTAGAAAAATAATAAACGCACGTTATTTTTTACAATACATTACATAATTATATTTTAAAATAAAAAATAATTTAGTAAAATATTTTATAAAAATAATATCATTTTATAAAAATACTCTCATTTTAAAATATTTATTATAAAATATATAATTGTGAAATGTATTGTATGTATAATTGTTTATGTAATTATAACCTTCTTTTTTTTTTTTTATCTTTTTCTGAGATGGTCTGTACCATATTCAGAGCCATGCTAACGTATAATATAGAGTAGTTTTGATGGGACCAGACAGGAGGCATCATGAGAACAATATCGATGGACAACACTCTTACATGCAGTTTGGAATTATCCAAGGGAGCCGTATTGTTTGAAGGCTTGGCATTAATTAGACGACATCCCACTAGCTATGTACAAATTATATTTATTTGAGAAACAAAAAAGTTTTTCATCAGTTACTATCCACGGCATACATCTTACATCTTATAAAAAAAAAAAATAATAAAAAATTATTAGATATGAGATGTGTAGATGAATAGTAATTGATGTATAGCAAAACCCTTTTATTATATGTAGATTTGGCGTACATCTCAATTTGAGAAATAATATTTAAAAATCTAGAGTATGCAAGTCTTACGCATGCCTTATTAAAAAAAGTAGTGTACTAATATAAAGCTTACATGAAAAAATTAATTTTTTAATAATAAATCTTACTATTTTTTAAAAAGAGTGTGCATAGTTCACACACTTTAAAACTATATCTAATATTACTCTAAATATCAAATGTACTGCACAAAATGTTATTTGACAAATCGCTTCCACCAACTATATATATTGGATGCATTCCCATCAAGACGAGAGAGAGAGAGAGGGGTACAAGCCCTCCTAAACCCACCTTCCACAATTTTGTTTGCTCATAAAAAGAAAAAGCATCCATTGACTATACATATGGAAGGTGGTAAGAGAATAAGAGATCAGGCAATTCATTAAAATGGTTAACTTTTCAGAAATTTGTACAGAAATTGGGCAATGTCGAAATCATAACATCTATTTGTGTGAAATATTTTTAGCTTGGAATTGTGATGATCATCTGCCAGATCAAGAGTATGGTCCAATGTTGTTTTTTAGCAAAGTTTTGTATGAAATAAGACAATAGACAAGGATGGATATAAGTCCAAAATGTGATGTATCGAAAGTTACATCTCTCCAACAATCCCTCTCTCTCTCACACCCACTTCATATTCAACCAAAAAACAATCTGTACATAAAGGGGTACTCCAAAAATCATATGGACTATCTCCTAGAAAAGTCAATGTATCTAATGGGTAAGATTTTGACACGTGGGAGGAACTCTATGATTTAAATGATTATATATGAACAATACTGCTGCCGCCGTGGATCAGTACTCGACTTGACTGGTTGGTCACCAAACAACGATAATTTCATTGGTCCCACCTTTTCTTTTCTTTTTTCCTTCTAGTTTTGCTTTTTCGTTTAGGTAAAAGAGAAAAAAGCGTTTAGAGGCGGCTACATTTTAGAACGGCTTCTATGGCTTGAGCTGATAGATATGTTTCATTCTTTTTGTTTCTAACTTTGACATGCTTGGCAAATATGGAACTATCTCAAAATTTTTAAAAATTTTCATATCTTTATTTATAAATATAATTTAAATATAAAATACTTTTTAATATTAAATTTTTAAATTTTTAAATTTTTAACTTTTTAATATAATCTTTAATTAAAAATTACTCAAATATAAAATTTAATACGAATTTTATAAATTTTAAAATAATAATAATATTAAAAAATATATCTATATAATTTTTTAACTTTATCTATTTTTTTTTATAAATTTTAATAAAATATTTTGATAAAAATAATATCTGCAATCCTAGAGGGTGCAAGCCACGCACACCTTTTTTGAAAAAAATAGATAAATATGATCAGACTTACATTAAAAAATTATTTTTTATAGTGACCTATACTTTTTAAAAATATATATATATTAGGCTTACACACTTTATGACTATATATATCTAATATTATTTTTTTAAATATAATGAGTATTTTAAAATCAAAACTTAAAAAATTAGTCTGGGTTGTAGGGAACATTCTCTATGAGGTACATCAAACGGCCACCACAATATTCTCTCTCTTTTGCTCACAAATTAATGTTATCGACCCAAGGACCACATGGAAATGTCTCGTTACCAATATTTCTCAATTTAAAAGTTCTGTGAAATATTCCGCAGTTTTAGGGTTATTATATTTATGAGCCCGTGTAGATCATAATGCATCTAATAAAATATTTATATGGCATAATTTGATTTATAAAAAATATCTCAAATTTTAAATTTTACAAATTAAATTTTAAAATTTAAATGATGTGGATAATGTATTCTACACATCAATTTTAAAATAAAATAATTTTTATATTTATAACAAGATATAGCCTAGTGTAGGAAAGTTTTAGACCTCGTTTGATTATACAATTCAGATAAAATGAGATAAGATATTTTGTTGAAAGTTGAATAAAATATTGTTATAATTTTATTTTTGTTTTGAAATTTGAAAATTTTGAATTGTTTATCATATTTTGTGTGAGAGTTTGAGAAAGTTGTAATAATTTTATAAAATGAGATGAGATAAGATAGTTTAATTTTGTGTAACCAAACTCACCCTTAGAGTCATTACATACCAAAAAAATGTATAGAGGAGTCCTCATATGACATGATATGCACACCCTTCCTGACCTTGTATAGAGGTAACTTTTGTCTCTTTGGCTAAAAAATTTCATGTTAAAAAAAAAAAAAAACCATATGTGATAGCAGCTTGTGGATATTATTATTATTATTCTTGTTTTTTGCTTTGTTGGCAAAACATTTTTCTCAGAAGTCGTTTACTAATTATTTTGTGGTTAAGTTTCAAGCGTTTTTACTACTAGCGAGATGGAAAAAGGCTAAAAAGGGACAATATAGTTCCAAGGTAAAAGGGAACATCTTTGCCACCAACTACGTACGACCATGTTAACCCTTTAACTCATGTCGCTCTATATAAATCATGTATCTCACGTCTAGTGGAAAAAATTGAAACAACACTACTTGAACTCAATCCACATATAATTATATATATATTTATATATATATGTTGTTAGAAAATAGAATATAATAGAAAAGCGAGCGATAAACTAAATATAATAGAAAAAAATGGAAATACAATAAACCTAACGATACTGATTTATATTAATTAATTTATATAATAAACTAAATATGGTAAGGAATAAGTTATAAATATGGTAATATTCTAATAAAAAATAATATTTACAGGCGTAGAGTGAGTAAACACTGTACAATCCCTTAGAAAAAAATAAGTAAATACGTAACTAATATAAAAAAAATTAATTTTTTAATAGTAGATCTAACTGTTTTTAAAAGAATTACGCAATATTTGGATACTCCATAACTATATATAGCATTACTTTATTCTAATATATATATATATACATAATGTAATTAGCAGTCCTACTTTTACAGAATAATTAAAACTTGAGAATTTTTGACATTTCACCACGTACATATTCGCTTGGATATGTACGTTATTAAAAAATAACATGAATAAAGGCATGCAGCTGCATATGGAGCACGTTACTAACATAGAATACGAGTCAGAACGCAGCTCCGTACATTCGTGTTGGACATGAATGATTCATCATTCACGGGTTTCATAGGTGCATGTTACGTCTTTTTAGGCAGGACGTGGAAACAAATTACCATGCAAATTAAGGACTTCACCTTTTAATTTGATTTTAAGGTGTTTTTGCATACTCGGCGCTTTTTTAGATAAAGAAATCATCTTATTTCAATATCTCATATTATCAATATAATTTTTTTAAATTTTATATAAAATATAATAAATAATTTAATTTTTTAAAATTTTAAAACAATAATAATATTAAAAAATAATATTTTATTCAACTTATCTAAAATCATCTTATTTTATCTCACTATCCAAACAATTCCTAAATTGAAGATTATATAAAGTAAAAATCTCGGGATTTCCTTTTATCAAAAAATTAACTTTATCAAAAAATATCAATTATTTTTTATATTTTTTCACAATAAGATCAACTTTTTGAGAAAAAAATTGCTCGAATTATATATATATATATACACTTAAAATTTGTATAAATCATTATTCATACTTTATTGTTATACATTTTTTCTACGTGTGTTCTCCTCTTTTGTTTCCTTTCTTTAAATACATAATTATATATATATATATAAATATATATATATATATATATATATATTGTGTGTGTGTGTCAGTGTCATGCGATGTTGATCAGCTTTTAGGAATTTATATAATTACTTGAAAAGATTGGAGCTATTGGTTTTTATTTATAATATGATAAAGTTAATAATATAAAACTGCAACGTACAATGGTGTGTGCAACCGACGTATAACTCGTTAGCATCTATTAGAACAATTAAAACAAAAAAGAGAGAAATTTGAAAAAAGTAAATCTCAGAAAGAAGATAATTCATTAGACTGTAAATATATGAGAAGAAGTAGAGCCTTGGGAAGAAGATTTAAGAAAAGTTTCATATTTGAAACTTGAATAAAAGCATTTCGCACACATCGCATATAGAATTTACACTCTAAGCATTTCAATCTCTCTCTCTCATATTTACCTTAGAGGCACTTCACTTTCCACTCTTCAATAATTTTCTGGTGGGCTCTCTCTCTCTCTATCTTATAGACACAAAATACCTACGTTTCTAGATCTGCAAATTCATACTGTAGTGTTTTCGTCAATATCAATGGTACATATCAACGCGTAAATATCATTGGGGTTCATTAAAGATGGTGCTGAAGTCATGCCGAAACCCATATCGAAGGAAAAGACGTTAGTCGTTGTGTGGGTGGACTCGATTTCATCTGGTTTTAAGCAATTCGTCTTTCTCATATTTCATCATATGAAAATCCATTCGGTCTCCTTTAGTTTTGCTCTTGTGGGTATTTTTGGAGAGAAATGGAGATGGAGATGGAGATGGGTGACATTTTTTTTTTTTTTTTCCATTCATTTCCTTTCTGTGGCTTGTTTTTATTTTCTTTCTTCCGCCTACTGCAATGTAAAATAAAATATAGTGTTTCATTTAATGAGGTGGAGATTTTCCACAGGTTGTAAGAAGTATTTTTCTATTATTATTATCTGTATAAATTATTAGTTAAATAGCAGAAGATATTGTAGGATTTTTAATAAATTTTTTTCCCTCTTGGACATGATGAAAGAGATGTTGGTTGATCGCTTTGTCACCTAGATTTGAAGTCACGTGATGAAGGAGATGATAATTATTTATTGACTTGTACAAATTCTGACATGCATGATCGCGAAACAGTACGATAATTGAGAGCCGATCACAGATCGTAACAAAAACGGTGACGTAGCTAGCTAGGGAATCTAGGATAATTATTTATAATTTTTTATTCACTATTCATATAAAAATATATTTGATAAAAAAAAATTATAAAAAAGATGGAGTGTGGAGTGTGGTGTGAATAGTAGGAGGTTGAGTAGAATTTTTGTGTTTGAAATTTGGATTTTACTACACAACCTCCTACTATTCATCCACACTCCACACTCCACATTTTTTAATATTTTTTTTGAATTTATTTTTTTTAAAATATTTCAAAACTTTTATTTACTATTCATATAAAAATTATTTAATAAAAAAAATTAAAATTTTTTTTTAAAAAAAATAGAGTGTGGAGTATTGAGAAGATTTATTATTAAAATTTTATTCTGAAAAGAAAAAGAATATGGGTAATCTTAGTAAGCAGCCTTTCCATCCATTCCACTCCATAAACATGCATGTTACAGGTGAGACAGAAGAAGAGATCGACTGCATCCAATGCTAACCCCCTTCTCCACGTCTCATGGGCAAACAAAAGAACAAAATAAAATAGGATCACAATTTGAGGGCATATGTTATTAGTTAGATTATTATAAAAAATAAAAATTTGATATTATATATTTTTTGTTTTTTTTCAAACTTTTAAAGAGATAAAGAAAAAAAACTCTCCGTAAATGTTTTAGAGGAGATCAAAGAAGAAAGATCAGAAGGTTTTAAACATTTTTTTCTTTTGGAGGCATTCAATACAAATTCCCTTAATTAATTTCATATATACTTTAGAGCAAGGTTTACGACAGTATGTTTACGAGAGGGGGTGTGGACACCAATTAGTGTTAAGTTGTTAATATCGTGTTTCATACACCTGGACAAAACTCTAATAACTCAAATCGGGATCGTCACTTGTAAATACAAAGAAGAAGATGGGCTCGAGGTGGTCCAGGAAGCCTTTGATGCTTAGATTAGTATCCTTGGGTATATCTAAAAGGCTTTTATATCTATAATCCAGAGAGACTTTTTCGTACATGGGATTTGGCTTTTATACTAAGTCCTTCGAGGGGTACCTTGTTAGGCACAAGTTGTCTCGCCCACACTAGCCATAGTTTAGGTATTTAATGCGACGTGGTTTTCTGAGGAAGGGTCATTAATGTGGCACGGCTCCAGTGTTTGCACCAATAATGTGACGTGGCCCCTTGGGTGAGTCTTGACGATGGGCGAACGACGCTATCCTTCGGGGGTACCCTATCGGGTTGAAAAAATCTATTCATCATTCAACTTCCATAATCTTTCCATCATCCCATGATGTAGTATTAAATGATAGGTTCACAAGTAAAATATAATAAATAATTTTCAATCATCTAATGTCACATCATAAAATGATGGGAGGATGATAGAAGTTAGGATTATAAGTAGCATTACTCTATTGGGTTTAAGTCGTCCCACCGCCCATGCTTGCCATAGTACGGGCATTTAATGCAGTGCGGTCTTCTGAGGCAGGGTCATTAATGTGGTGTGACTCTAGCGTTTGCGCCATTAATGCGGCGTGACTCCCTGGATAAGTCTTGACAGTGGGTAAACGACACAGTCACTTTTGGTACCCTTTGTAAGAGAATGGAGGGTCGCACGCGTCTTTTGTTGGCTCAATGATGTTATTCCTTTATGCGAAGCGTGATGCAGACTGTTAGAGTAGGTGGGTCCTATGTATTTCTAACATATGGTCCCTTGTTTCGTACCCTTCTTCCTCTGGTGCGATCTCGTGGGTTGGGCCCTATTAACACTTTGAGGCCTTTAGAATAATGAGATTTGGGCCGAGATGGGCTTGATTATTGGGCCAAAGTATACTCAAAATGGGCCTAACGGGAAATATCCCTCCCACCAACTCTTGGGTGGGTGATTTGGGTATTTGCCCAAACAAGTGGGGGCTAGCCTCTCCTCTCACAAACCTTTGCATATTTTTTTTTTAACATTTTTTATAGAAGAGGACGGTATCTAATTTTTTTATAAGGCTTCATTTAATGCAGAATAATATCTTGTACAAGTATAGAAAGCAATCCCGAAAGATACTCAAATTTAATAAAATCCAATTCAAACAAAATACATTCTAACTAGAATTTGGTTTACAGATACTAAAATTTAATGATGGAGAGAAGAAAAACTGGCCGTATTACCCATGGAGCCAAAAGAAGCCACGCTATCGGTCAAGACATTACATTATTGCAGATATGATAGATACCAAAAGGAAAAATATGTTTAAACTGAATACTATCATCCCAAGTATTAGAATAAGACCAAGGGGAGAGGAACTCATGTTATTAAGCTAATAGAAAATCCTAAGGGGACCGAAGCATGCACCGATGGGTGCATTTATGTTGTTTTAAGAAAAAAAAAAAGCACTTACAGTTGCATTTGTTCGGTACATGCTCCGGCCCTTTTAGAAGCCGGAACGGAACCTAAGCTAATTAACAATAAGAAAAGAACAAGTCTCCACAATAAGGTTAGTAATACTAAGTTGATAACATAAAATAGGACACATCTTTAAAGCCGATAACTCAGCAAAAGTATTAGTACCAACTCTAAACAATGAAGAAAATCAGCAATAAAAGAGTCATCGTAGGAAGTTAAAACTCTCTCGCAACCTGAATGGCCAGGATTTCATTAAAAAGCGCAATTAAATCTTGAAAGAGCCAAAAGCATGGGCATCCATTTGACCAAGAAATGCCTTTTGGACCTGATAGTGAGAACGTGAATATGGAGAGAGTCCAAGGTAGATGCATCTAGATCTAGGCGCAAGAGTTTTAGATTTGAAAAGATGATTAAGATTTCTCAACCATGTTTTAATTTCAACAATGGATAGCTCTATTTTTCCAATGATAAGAGAAAGTTGGAGTGTAGCAAAAAAATGCATAATAGTAATTTCAAGGAATTTCCATTCATTTACCCTAAATGGAGCAGCACATTAATGCAGAAAAGTCGTCATCTTGGAAGGTATCGAATTCGTTGCATCATCTTCAGAAATGGTCATTTCTTTTTCTTAATCAAAATAATAGTGCATAAGTAGGTTGAGGCAGACACCTTGCGGCTATTGTGTCTCTTTTTTTTTTTCGTTCTCAGGATAATGTGTCTTCGTACGTAGCATATTGACCACAAGCTTCATTCTAGCAACATTCTCACTTTTTTGTGTTCATATTTATCTCAGATTTAGGTTCGTTTGATAATATAACTGTTACAAAGTATTTTTATATATTCTAACTATAATAAATAGTGCTTTTTCTTGCAAGTGATTTCGTTGCAATTAATATCCATTTGTTCTAGAGTTGACTTTTTCATGCCACATCTTTTTGTAGTTGACTCTCCCGAATTACTTGGCAACAAATACTGCTTTCAGCTGTGGGCTTACTTCTCGTGAGAATTATTATTATTTCTGGTAGTAGTTCATAGTGAGAAATATATATATTTTTCGTAGGAAAAAGTATTGATTGAAGGCACCTTTCGCCCACAAAAAAAGTCTTTTCTAAGCAAACTATTAGTTAGAAATAATTATTTTTGACGTGTAATGTTGGTAGGAGATTCTCTTCCCTTACGTTCTAGAAAAGCTTTTATAGGAAACTATTTCCATGTGTAAATTTTTTTTCCCACATGTAAATCACATGAATTAATTAATTGCTACATATATATTTGGACGGAAATACTTTATTGTGAGTAATACAATTGTTAGAAAAAGTCATTTCTTACACAATTGCGAGTAACACAATTGGAAGTAAAACTATTTTACTATTATTCTCAACATTTTTCTTTTATATTTACAATTTATTTGAATTAATTCACTTTTCATCCTTTCATATTTTATACACTAAACAATTAAGTTAGCTCTTAGGATTTGAGAAGTGTATCAGTTTTGATACATCATGATCACGAGCTAAAACAAACACGTAAAAAATGTAGAAAAATAATTTATAAGTAAGTAAATTTCACAATACGGCAAAAAAAAAAAAAAAAAAAAGTAGAAAACGTACTAAAAAAAATTAAGGCCTTGTTTATTTTCAAGACCAAAATCTAAAATTTTGAAAATTTTA